>JAQMYF010000003.1:32232690-32247250 GCA_030014195.1 Neosilurus mollespiculum
TGGGCCAACAGTTTCTTCCTCCATCTTCCTCGGATCACAGACGAGACAAGTAGGCGGGTTAGAGTTGAATTGTGGGATATATGGGCTGGTCGCTGAGCGCATGCGTTAATTACGTTAAAAAAATTGTCGCATTAATTCCAGAAATTAATCATCTTAGGTTAACGCGTTAATTTTGACAGCTCTAATATATATATATATATATATATATATATATATATACACACACAACTGAGCAATTTAGGGTTAACAGCTTTGCTCAGTGGCCCAACAGTGGCAGCTTGGTGTTACTGGGGCTTGAAGTGCCAAACCTTAGATAAGTAACCCAGAGCCTTAACTACTGAACCATCACTGTCCCACATCAACCAGTATGAGGATGTGTTTATTAAGACTTCTGCACTTCCCTTCTGTAAGAGCGTCTCAAAAATGCCATCAGAAATATGAAAAATATGATCAATAATAAAACACTAATAAAATTACTCAGTGATTTTTTCCAGTTGTTGTTCTGGACTCATCATGAATCTCCCAGTGCTAACTTTGCTTCCGGTAACGTCTCAAAGCCGAGCAGGGAGCAGGCTGTGTTTTCATCCCTCAGGGGCTCCAAGTATATACACACCCTCCATATCCTGTGTAACCGATCAGGGAGCAAAGGCACCTTTAACACATATAGGAACGAATCTGAGCTGACGCGTGCCCTACATCTGTCCTTCACAGCATCAGGAGCGCATTTATGGATCTGCTCACAGGAAGAGAGAAGGCAGAAGATGAAATCCCATTCTAAATCAATGAGCAGCTCATTTCAGAGAGAGAGAGAGAGAGCGCACAAAAGAGAGACAGAGAGAAAACAGAGTGAGAGAAATAGACAGAGAGAGACAGACAGAAAGAAAGAGAGAGCACGAAAGAGAGACAGAGAGAAAACAGAGTGAGAGAAATAGACAGAGAGAGACAGACAGAAAGAGAGAGAGAGAGAAAGAGAGAAAGAGGGAGAGAAAGCACGAAAAAGAGACAGAGAGAAAACAGAGTGAGAGAAATAGACAGAGAGAGACAGAAAGAGAGAGAGAGAGAAACAGAGAAAGAGAAAGAGAAAGAGAGAAAGAGGCTAATACAAAAATGACAGATACAAACACACACAGCCCTGATATAAGCAGTACTAGTCATCAGTCTGTGTGTGTGTGTGTGTGTGTGTGTGTGTGTGTGTGTGTGTGTGACTTCACCCATCATAATGGACTGCTTGGCTCATGAATAATTAGTAGTGCACCAAAGCCAGACCTGCAGTATGTTTGTATCTATAACATTAAGGTTTGTAGCTGAGGAACTCTAAGTGCTTCCACCATCAAAGGAATAATACTGTTTGTGTGTGTGTGTGTGTGTGTGTGTGTGTGTGTGTGTGTGTGTGTGTGTCCGTGTCCGTATCAAGTTCATATGTACTCTATGTTTTAATAAATAAAATGAAGCATTCCTTAACAAATTATAACTTTAGCAAATGTGCACGTGTTTCTGAAACAGTGAACTCAACCGTGAGAGAGATCCATTTATACCTCAGCGCTGGTGAGCTCTTCAATCTGATTGGCCAGGAGATGTTCATATTATTGTGTTTGTTCAAGTACATGAACTAGTTCAGAGGAACTTGTATGGCTATGGATTTTAATCATTCATTTACTTACCAAACGAGGCTGGAGCCTGTATTAGCCGGGTCTGGTCTAAGGCACGGTACTACCTGAACAGCTCACCAGCATCCCATTGCAGGGCCAACACACACACACACACACACACACACACACACACACACACACACAAAATCAAATCTCAGGGCAATTTGGAACAGCCATTTAGCCTAATGTCTTTGGAATGTGGGAGGAAACTGAAGTACCCTGAGGTAACCCACACAAGAACACACAAACTCCACACAGAAATGCTCTCGCTGAACACGGGACTCGAACCCAGGACCTTTTTTGCTGTGAGATGGACGTGCTAACGATTTCACCACAGCGTCTCTGTCAAGCATAGAAGTGCAATTATAGAGCCTAATTATAGCCTAATTGTTTAAATTGATTTCATGAACTCATTTATAAATGTATTATATTGGCTTTTGGAGGCTTTATAGAGGCACTTTTAATGTTTTAATACCCCACTGCATTTTTTAAATCCAGTAACCTGATTGGTCAGATATTAACAAGCCTTGATTGATCTGGTATTAATAGTTCATTCATTCATTCATTTTCTGAAGCGCTTAATCCTAATTAGGGTCGCAGGGAAGCTGGCGCCCATCTCAGCCGACTCTGGGCGAGGGTGGGGTACACCCTGGACAGCTCGCCAGGCCATCACAGGGCAGGAACACGCTGACGGCTATGCAGCTACTCTTGACGAAAATCAGCAATGGTTCTTTTACATTCCTCTCACCATAGACAGTGAGAGACACAGCCAGCATTTAATAACCCAGTTAGCTGCACTGGGGGGACAGCAGTGACAACCCGGTGATAGTGGGACTGGAACCCCTGACCTTCGGATCAGTAATCCAGCACCCTACCACTGGGCCACCACTGCTCCCTGGTATTAATAAGGTTTGTTTATTTATTTATTAATTTATTTATTTAATTTTACCATGCTGGCTTGTTATATACATCTGACCTCTTTACTACCTTTTATATTTCAACTAAATGTATAAAATAGCCTCAAATCATATTCATCTTGTAAACTGTGATCAAACCTTGAACTATTCCGAATGCCATGCTGTATGTATAATTTCACATCAGTTAAATATATATATATCTTTTTTATATATGTATTTATTTATTTAAATCTCATTTTGAGTGGTTTGACAGGCCTGTGTTTAGCCAGACAGCAGAGGCGCGTTCCCGTGCATGCGCGCACTGAATGCGGCGGAGACGCGCAGAAGTAGCGCGCACTGCGCCTCGGTGAAATCCTTCCTTCCTGCGTGCGCGCGTGTATATATATATATATATATATATGTGTGTGTGTGTGTGTGTGTGTGTGTGTGTGTGTGTGTGTGTGTGCGAGCGCGCACGGCATCGCCCATCCGCAGCAGCATGGACCCAGAGCTGTAAAATGGCTCGATTCGGAACCAAACGCCGGAAAGTCGGAGGTGCTGCGTGTTAAAGCGCGATGCGAGGCGCCGAAATGCGCGGACGGGACGCAAGTAAGAGCAAGAGACCTCGTTCTCGCTGGACACATTCACACGGACACGGGGTTTCAGTGCATGTGTTTTTCCGCCTTGCTTGCTTGAATTATAATAATAAAAATAATAATAAGATCATTAATAATAATAATAATAATAATAACAATAATAATAATAACACCAATAATTGTGGTGATAATAATAAAATGGTGCCTGCTCCAGCCTAGTGCATGGTGTGGTTCTGCTGGAGATGATGCAGCATGATGCACTGCAGCTTCGCCTCTTACTTTCGGCTTTCACGAGTGCACGAGCCCGCTATCTGAATGCATACCATTCTCAGGGGAAAATTAGATTCATTTATTTATTATGATGATGATTATTATTCACATTTCAAAGGGAATTCAGCTGAAGTGCAATTTCTTTAACACAAAGTGCAATCGGAGGCATATAGGGAATGGAAACATATGGATTCAGGCACTGTTTTCCATTCTGCAATCATATACCTGCTCTTTTCTTCTTTTTTTAAATGTATTTTATTTATTTATTTTTGTAAAGAAATTTATCAACTGGGTTAAACCAGTCCGGTGTTTGCATGCAGGTTGTACAGCTATCTGTAAAATGCAGGTCCAGTGTGATCCCTGTTGATACCATCATCACTCTGTTCTTTGCAGATGTCTAATGCAGTCTCTCCAAAACACACATATATATACTTACCCCCCACCCCACACACACACACACACACACACACACACACAGGGAGGGTAGAGATGTTGGAGTTGGTGTGGTGGGGGACAGACCAGACTGCTCATTTCAGCATGTTTCAATGTAATTATGCAGTCAGAGACTCCACCTGGCTTTATTAGGGCTGATGTTTGATCATCTGTAAACGATGGATGCATAAAAAACTTGATGACAGCGTCCCGTTTGCTCGGTGTCCTCATCTGGGTGGAGGATCAGGATCACTGCAGCACAGGGAAGCGTCGAGCCGCACCACACAGACGCAGAAGAACCGTGATTCAGAAGAACCTTCTAATAATCCCATGGTGTGTTTTGAGGGTCAGAGGTAAGTTTTTAATCTCATAGTCCTTCGGAGTACCATAGTAGAGTTCGGGGTCAGTACGCATGCACTTGAGACGTGTTTTGATGTAATCACACTTTGTATTTTGAATTTTGATGAGGTGTTTGCTTGGTTTCCGTCAGTGTGTATGTTTTAGCTGTATAGACTACCTTTAATTCACTGTGTACTGTTTTAAAGGTGCACAAGATCCAGCTTTCCATGTAAAATAAAGTGGATTATTAATGTTATACTCGTTGTTTATTAGAATATATGTGCTGTTCACTGTAATCTGAGGGACTTCCTGTTCTTTAGATAGTAAGTTCTTTGAAGGGTTCCATCCCAGTGATCCTGAATTATTTGTGTCCCTATTTAAGACCTATTTTTAGTGTGTTGCTTAGTTATGTTTTGTGTGTGTGTGTGTGTGTGTGTGTGTGTGTGTGTGTGTGTTAAAATATGCATTATAGGATTATTTTAATTTACAATTGTCATCTACTTCATTTAATAATATTACTAAATAATAAATTATAAAACTTTAAAATGTTATTTTATATATATATTACTGTATATATTAAACATGAATTTTTTTTTTAAAAAAGGCAGTTATAGGTAAATTTACCTTTAGAGTCAGATTATTTAAAAATTACTTATTAACATTATAGGACAGCGTAGTGGTTAGCACGTCCGCCTCACAGCAAGAAGGTCCTGGGTTCGAGTCCCAGGCTCGGGCGTTTCTGTGTTGAGTTTACATGTTCTCCCCGTGCTTCCGTGGGTTTCCTCTGAGTACTTTGGTTTCCTCCCACAGTTCAAAGATATGCATATTAGGCTAACTGGTTGTTCCAGATTGCCCCTAGGTGTGAGTGTGAATGACTGTGTGTGTTGGCCCTGCGATGGTCATGAGAGCTGTTCAGGGTGTACCCTGCCTTCTCCCAGTGTCGGCTAAGATAGGCTTCAGCCTTCCCACGACCCTAGTAGGATTAATTGGTTCGGAAAGTGAGATGAGTGAGGGGGTAATTTGCATTATGCTGGACTTGGTTTTCTAGTTAAGAAAGTCCAAATTCTGAAAGGTGTGGTTAGTCTGAAGAGTTACACACAACGAAGGTGTGTTTTGACCTTAAGGTCCACAGTGGTACCCTTGATGATTCATATGTTTATACCTTGGGCATGTTCAATACTTGTTTCTGATTAATTTAACCCTTTATATCAGTGGCTCCATCTCTAACAGTATTTTATTAATATAATTTTTAGGCTTTATTCTTTGATCCAAATTGAGCTCAATTGAAATAGCAAACCAGGCTAAACACACACACACACACACACACACACACACACACAAACACATACACACACATTCACTGCATCGTCTTCCCTCACCTTGACTTGGAATAGAAAGCACCTATATGTTCAACGATACTATGCAAGCTCCATTGCTAATGTAACCGGGAGCGGGCACTCTAAGAGCGATTAGGTTTACAGTGCCTAATTGCACCCAGAAAGCAGTAATGTAGCTTTACCAAGAAGAGTATTGATCTTTTTCGGAGATAAAAGCAAACACAGGGGCGTCTCACTGTTGGTCTGATAAATCAGAGAGAATTCCGTTAGACCTGGGCGTGAGCTTTATAGGTGTAGTAAATGTACACGTTTATGGATTCAAATATATACCTAAAATGCTCCTGGGATCAATCGAGTCAGTGCAACGTAGACCTACCCTATACACAATACACACTCGATTTAAAATTAAAAAAAATTGGAAAAAATAAACATAAAATACACAATATATTCATATAACATTCATTCAGTGAAGGCGGGGTGGATATTGCCGAATATTCCCCTCCATGTCTCATCTCTGGGACTGTTCAGCGATGTCCTCCGAGCATGAAGCGAATAATTGGTTTAGTATATGCTACACACAAACTGAAGAAAAGTTCTAAATCAAGATTTTTATGGTTTATTTTTTAGTATTTAATTGATTCAAGCATTTTCTGCAGTTTGTGTGGCGGATAATGTCAAATAGACTGTGAACCAATCAGATTGCGTAATTCCCATGTAGTATATAGTAAAGTACAAGAATATTTTTACTAATGTTAATAAAAAAGTTATCTTCCACTCACTTCTAGCGCTCTACGTAGGCAGACATTTTTAAAGACAAATTTAAATATATTTAATTTTGATTCCACGCTGAAGGGTAAATGGCTATGCTGATGTAGCCTGATGTGCACCACCCCAAAACATTGCGATGATGCAGATCACAACAACTTTAATTTGTCCATTTGGTGGCACCACATTTCTTCCTACACGTTGATATCGGCACAAGTCTGAAATCTACTATCATAATGTTGTTATAATATAGCGTAATAAGGGATTAGGCTCTATAGTGGCTGTAGTTCATTATAATGGCCGGTTTAATCCTGCAGCATTTCAATAAAAATAATGAAGCATTTATTAATCAGTGATAAACTTATGGATTTAAACAAAAGCTTCACTGAAGTGCTTTGAACTGCTCATACTGCGGTTACAGACGAGTTAAAACACTTCCATAATGCCTACAGTAAGAATTCACTTTGTTTATAATCAATCACATCAAGTTTTCTTTTTTCCCCATTAAAGTGATTTTAAAACAAAATTTTGCCCGTGCTCTTTTCTTTTTATTATTTCTTCAGTAAAAGTTTTTCCTGCCTTTCCTTTATATATAAAATCACTAAATTCTGGTGTGTTTCAATGCCTCCTGTTAGAGACACACACATTAGGTGTAAAACATAAATATTTTACTTGCATGAGCAACGACGCTGTAGAAGTACTCACTCTGACTCATCTGCCGAACCTCATAATCCTACCGGGGACGCAGGAAGGCTGGAGCCTATCTCAGCCTACTTGGAGCAAAGGCGGGGTCCACCCTGAATTTGGAACAGACAATTGGTCTAATGTGCATTTCTTTGGACTGTGGAGGATACCGACAGTAGCACGGCAAAAACATGAAATCTTCTCACAGGAACGCCCTCACCAAGCCCGGGACTCGTACCCAGGACCTCCTTGCTGTGAGGTGCATGTGCTAACCGCTACACCACTGTTTCACCAAGTATGAGAAGTACAGAATTATAAATCAGCCTTTAGGTGCATTAGTCAGCCGCCATATTCGTTTTCAGGTTCCAGTTAATGTCATAATGTGACTTTCACCAACCAGTAATCTTTGTTAGGAAAGCTAACACTTAAGTTCATTATGAGACATAAGCCTAATGTACATGTCTTTGGATTTTGGAGGAAGCCCACAAGCTCGGGGGAGCCCACACAATCATGGGAATAACATGCGAACTCCACACAGAAACGCCCACGCCAAGCCCGGGACTTAAACCCAGGAACTTCTTGCTGTAAGGGGGACATCCTAATCACTACCCCACTGTGTTGGCTGGATTTCCCAAACTGTCAATCAAAATTTTCCCACAAACGTGCTAAGTACTTTTATTGTGTGCTAAATAGGCTTCTGGTAAATTGGGGGATGTTGAACTCTGGTACAGGAATGTGCATTTTTCATAAACCGGAATAAAAAAGTAGGGCAGCGCAGTGGTGTAGTGGTTAGCATGTACAAGCAGTTCCTGGGTTCAAGTCCCGGACCCGGCGAGGGTGTTTCTGTGTGGAGTTTACATGTTCTCCCCCTGCTTGTGTGGGTTGTCTCTGGGTACTCCGGTTTCCTCCCATAAGCCAAAGGTATGCACATCAGCCTAATTGGCTCTTCCAAATAACTCCTAGTGTAAATGGTTGTGTGTTGGCACTGTGATGGTCTGGCTAGTTGTTCAGGGTGTACCCTGCCTTTTCCTTTTCCTTTTCGGCAAATGACTGAGTGAGAATAAAAAAATAAAACTGCTCCCAAATCTATCGACTGTGTATGGACATCTGTATCTGTTGTGTTAGTTTTGTTAGCTTAGCAGTGTAGCTTTAGGGAAATGTAGGTATATTAAAGGTATTCGACTATTTATGAAGGTTTTGCTACATAAAATTATTTGCTTACAAATGTCTGGGTCAGGGACTGCTTTAGAAAAAGGACATTAGAGAACCTGAGACGACGAAATACGACTCTGTGTATAAGAACAGCAAATGGAAATAAGGCTTGTGCATTAAGAAAATCTTCTAAGCATTGTTTTCATCTTCTTGTTGTAGGTAATCCTGGATCCTCATCTGAAGTGTGAGACCATCGAAGACGTAGAGTGCGCTCATCCCATACCTGTCCTTCACCCTCTCTTCACATCATGACCGTCGCTACAAGTGACCACATAGACGAAGCTGCGGCTCATCCGGGTCAACCTCAGGACACGTACGACCCAGAACCAGACCACGAGTGCTGCGAGCGAGTCGTCATTAACATCTCAGGTCTACGATTTGAGACACAGCTTAAGACGCTCTCTCAATTCCCTGAAACTTTACTCGGGGATCCTAAAAAACGGATGCGGTACTTTGATCCCTTAAGAAACGAGTACTTTTTTGACCGGAATCGGCCGAGCTTCGATGCCATTCTGTATTATTATCAGTCTGGCGGACGACTACGGCGGCCAGTCAATGTCACTTTGGATATTTTCTCAGAGGAGATTCGCTTCTATGAACTTGGCGAGGAAGCCATTGAGATTTTCAGGGAGGATGAAGGATTTATTAAAGAGGAAGAAAAACTACTGCCAGAGAACGAGTTTCAAAGGCAGGTGTGGCTGTTGTTTGAGTATCCAGAAAGTTCTGGTCCAGCCCGGATTATTGCCATCATTTCTGTCATGGTGATCTTGATTTCAATAGTCAGTTTCTGCCTAGAGACGCTTCCAATTTTTCGCAATGAGGACATGGAGGTGCACAAAGCTTACAACAGCGACTCCAACTCCACCACAGTCTACACGTCCTCCTACTTCACTGATCCCTTCTTCATTCTGGAGACCCTCTGCATCATCTGGTTCTCCTTTGAGTTCCTCGTCCGTTTCTTTGCCTGTCCGAGTAAGGCAGGCTTCTTTGTGAACATCATGAACATCATTGACATTGTGGCTATCATTCCGTATTTCATCACACTGGGGACAGAATTAGCCGAAAGTCCAGAAGATGGTCAACAGGGTCAGCAGGCGATGAGTTTAGCCATTCTCAGAGTGATCCGACTGGTGCGAGTCTTCAGGATCTTCAAGCTCTCACGTCACTCCAAAGGTCTTCAGATTCTGGGTCAGACTCTCAAGGCAAGTATGCGAGAACTGGGGCTTCTTATCTTCTTCCTGTTCATCGGAGTCATCCTCTTCTCCAGTGCTGTGTACTTTGCAGAAGCAGATGAAGCAGATTCACAGTTTATCAGCATTCCAGATGCTTTTTGGTGGGCTGTAGTATCCATGACCACTGTAGGATACGGAGACATGGTTCCCATCACCATTGGAGGAAAAATCGTGGGTTCCTTGTGTGCCATTGCCGGTGTCTTGACCATCGCTCTTCCAGTCCCTGTCATCGTGTCCAACTTTAACTACTTCTACCATAGAGAGACAGAGGGAGAGGAACAGGCGCAATACCTCAACGTGACCAGCGTCCCTAAGATCGACTCGACAGAGGATCTGAAAAAGAGCCGAAGCATCTCTAGTATGAGCAAATCTGACTACATGGAGATCCAGGAGGCCGTGAACAACAGCAACGAGGATTTCTGTGAGGAGAACCTCAAAACCGGCAACTGCACGCTTGTTAACACCAATTATGTCAACATCACCAAGATGCTCACCGATGTATAGCTGGCTATGTCTTTGGAGACAAATTGAAAAGCTTTTTGGGAAGGGTTAAGCCATGTTGATCCGTGATTCTATGGCTTTAGGATGCTGAAGATCAGACAAGTTGCAACGGAAGTGGCAGATGTCAACCGATCTCTTTGGGAATGTGAAAAAAAAGAATCCCAGTCGTACTGGACTTGAGATAAATCTATGCGCGCTAACCACGCCCATCACCATAACCTTAACTATTCACCAACTGCAACAGGAATACGTATCATTTATTAATTATTGGGAGACCATTCCCTCATCTCTTGCTTGTAGCTAAAATCGTAGCCAAACCACTAGAAATGCTAGCAAAGGTAGCATAAGGGACCCTCGCTAAACTGCCAACTTAAAGAGGATTTCCTCTTCGCTGATAAACAAAGAGCTATAATAAAGGAAGAAAAAGAAAGTAGATAATACACAAAAAGCATACTGCCAGCCACTGCAGCATTCCACATTTAATGTAACATTCCTCTCCACGAGTTGTGAATTACCGAAGGTGTACAGTCGATTAAAAAAAATCGAGCGTTGGTATTATTTCATCAGTTTTCAAACCCATTTCTCAAGACTCATTCTTAAAGCGTATATTACAAATAATAACGACATGAATATACTCTTAAGTGTTACTCTACGACTCTACGATGGTAAGTAACACAATTTCTAACAATTCTCGGAGAAAATATGGCTTAGTGTTCGATAACACGAGGAACTAAAATCCCAGCGCAATCGGATTTTTCTACTCGACTGCACGTGTGAGGTAACAGTGTAAATGTGTCTCATTGCGATATTTTTTTTATGTCATTTTCTTTCATCATGTATTCACAAACCCCCTTCCCACATTTTATTCCAACAATGCGACGTTTCGTTTTCTCTCTAGTACGGCTCATAGCTAGGATGCGTAAAATGGAACGATGTTCTGTGCTAGAGGATGTTCAGGTTTGTGATCCAAGACATCCAAAGGATATTTTGCATTGCTGTTATAGAGAATTATTATTGTAATTTTTTTATTTTAAACTGAAGGTGAGGTTGTGTTATTTTATGCTGTTTTGCATTGTGGAGTGAATTTGAGGTTGACGCTAACGCCAACAATTGTATTCACAAAGAATCTTAAAAGTTAAAATTAGCGTCTTACTGGTGGATTTAGGGGGAAACTATTAAATTATTTTTTTGATATACTGAATTAATCCCTCAAGGGAAATCATTGCCTCTGCATTTAACCCATATTAAGTGAGCACACACACACACACACACACACACACACACACGTAAACAGTGAGCACACACACACACAGAGCAGTGCACTGCCACACACATTGGGGCGCTCGGTCAGCACGTGGGGGTTTGGTGCCTTGCTCAAAGACACTTCGTCCATGAAGGTGGAGGAAGGGAAGGTGCAGCTCACTCCCTGACCGCCTCACAGTTTTCCTGCTGGTTCAGGAATTGAACCAGCGACCTTTCGTCCCATTAGTAGACCATTAGGCTACGGCTGCCCTCCATAATGAGCATTGTTATCCCAATTTTTTTTTCATGGCGCTACCTGAACTGTGTAAACCAACACAGTGTGTGAATTAGTGCTATGTAATACACACTATCCACTATCTGTATTTATATGTTTGTATATGCTACAAATATCAGTATCTACAGTATATACAGATATAAAGCCAGAGTGGGCGTGGTCTAAAGGAATAGTTTGTTTTTGAATTGGCAAGGGCGAGGAGGTTCCAGGGCCAACTGGGTGCACTTTGAACGGAATCCATGTGCGTGCGTGGGTTTCTTCCGGGAGCTCTGGTTTTGTCCCACAGTCCAAAGACATGCACATTTGGTCAACAGTCTATTCTAAATTGCCCGTAGGTGTGAATGTGAGTGTAAATGGTCGCTCATCTCGGTATTAAAACTTAATATCACATAGCCAGAATTTCTTCACGGTAGATGATGGCAGACCATTTTTTTTTTGCCTTCCGCGGGTCAAACGGAAGTGCCCGTACGGGAGTCTGGGAGCTACCTTGCTTTCCGGAAGGGCGTGGCTCCCATTCACAGAAAGTTTGGTAGTATTGAAATTAACCGTTAATCAAACGCCGGCTTCATTTATGTGTTGCAACTGTGAATGGCATCCATGAGGCATCCATGGCTTACTGGATGTTACCGTTGAATTCACTGAAGGTAAAAATATAAAAGGAACAATGACTGCCATTTACATAGCATGGCCATAGACATGACGAATGTGACGCGTGCATCACAGATGCTTACGTTTTTCATGCACTTGAATATTTCCTCATGTGACACCACCTCCAGAATCCACCAGATGGTCACGGAGTGGTCGCAGTAATCCCAGCAATGGTGCTCATGCATCAACCAGCTATGTGGGACGTATGGTTTAGCATCAGTTGGCTCCAGATTCCCCCGATGGATAATCGGAATAGATAATGGGAGGATGGATGGATGGATGAAGTTCACCACTTTGCTCCAAGATTGTCTCAGGTTCTCCAAGCGGTGGAAACCCCACACAGTACACTGTAAAGTACATGCATTGGGTAATATATACTCACATACTGTATATAGGCTTTGCTGACTTTGCTAAAAAACTATATCTAATACAAATATGTGTTCATTTTTTAGGTATTTAACAAGCGACACTTTTCATGGTGGGGTTTTTTTTTTCGGTACTTGGACTTTGCACCAGCCACTGAAACTTAACAGCATTATCTTTACTCTTCGTTTATAAATTCCTTCGTATTGAAAAAAAAACTTAAATGTTTTTAAGTGAAAGGTTTAGTTGCGAAGTTTTATTGCCACTTACGAGGACTTTTAAAGGCAAGATAAGATTCTTTGTGAATACAACCCCAGCTGTGAACTTTTACACCTCAGAAGTGTTCCTTGTGCCACGTGCTACTTGAAGTAAGCGCAAAATGATCTACTAGTTATCAGCCGCACTACTGTTATATAAATCGCCTCTTACTTATTAGCTAAATAGCTAAACATGGACTGCTAAAAAATTAGACAGCCCGTCATTCTGTGACATTTATGTACGTTCAATTTGTATTTGTATATCCAGTCCAATGGCGCCTAGTCAGCAGGAATGTACCAGCTCTGGAGTAGGAAGTATAATGCCTCTTGAGGTGGGAAAACCAATTGTCTATTGTCAGAGCCGCGATTTGACAGACAATTTACTTTAGTATTATATCAGTATTAAGTACTGAGTACAAAAATATGGTCCGTTTGATGGGAAAATGATTTAGGTTTGTGCCCAAATGATGGTTATTTCATTCAGTCACAAATTTGATCACATGACATCACTGCTAGTCTTTCTTCTTGTTTTGAAATGGTGAGCATACTGTATATTTTGACGACACAATAAAAATAACTAGCCCAGTATTAGCTAGCTTACCTACTAACTAATGTTAATGTTAGCAAACTTGTCACAAGCGGCTAGCTGTAGAATACTGACTAGCTCTTGCTTTATTATGGCAGTGTTAGTTATTCAATGGAAGTTGGCTAATCTAGATAGTTAACTTTTGAGACGTGCGCTAGGCGAGGTGCTACGTTTGTGAAGATTATACAGTATTATAGTTAACGCTGTAAACGTGGAGGTAAAAAAATAAAAATAAAGCTAGCATTGATGTCGCAGGTTTTTGATTGACTCATGAGGACTTGGAGCAGAGGTCTGATGGGAAGGGGTGGCCATGTATTATTTTCATCCTTGTTTAATACAGGTCACCAAAGAGATAACTCACTGCCACGACATATGACCTATATGTGTTTTTTTTTTCTTTCATATTCGAGATTTTCATTCTTCTTACAAAAATGTTAGATGCTGGTGTAACCTGTATGGGAAAAAAAACAAAACACAGACGTGCTTACTCGAAACACCTTTTATATACGATAGGCTATAATAGTGCATGCATGGTTAAAAACATTCCCTGTAGCATGCATGAGATACGAATTATTACTTAACTCACAAATATAGTAATAAGTATTCCTATCACTGTCACTATCGGTATCTATAAATATTTTCTCTGTGAGATTAACAGTATGTGCAATATAGAAATAATCTGTGCCGTGAAATTTCTAATTATGTTTTTTTTTATGATTGTATGACATCATGTTTGTATGGGAGTGCTAATGTACACTTTCAGGATCTCACTGCAGGAAGGTTGTCTGTCTCTCTGTTAGATGCAGCACACATGAGGTTCAATTATTTTATTTATTTATTTATTTATTTTAATAAAAGCCAGCCATGCAGTACATTTTATACTGTATCGCCAATGTAAAACAAATCCCGACAAAAGAAAAATTCTCAGAGTTTGCGCACAAATATGCAATATTCGCTAGAAAACTGCCCCAGTTCTTAAGCCAGCGTGCAATTCACAAATTTCTCAGACGTTCTCTTAAAACAATACCATCTTCCTCTACTAACAATAATCCAAACCTGTGTCTCAAACTGCATACTATGCTGTGGATGTTGAATAGATCTGTACATGAAGGATTGTTACACATACACATATATATATATTTGTGAGCCGCTCCAGTATAATAGGGATTAAGTATGAAATGTGAGACACTGAGATATTGATATATTTATAAAGAGAAGTGAATCTGCTTCAGAATGAGGTATAAAACACGATTATA
>JAQMYF010000003.1:32276130-32288284 GCA_030014195.1 Neosilurus mollespiculum
TATGTATGTATGTATGTATGTATGTATGTATGTATGTATGTATGTATGTATGTATTTATTTATTTATTTATTTATTTGTAGAAAATTAAGACCGTTCTTTTGTATATCTCTGAAGAGTTCTACTTTTAGCATCTCACCAGGGATGTTTCGTCCTTGTAAAAAATCTTTTCAGCAGCTGTGTGATACTTGTAAAGTTAAATGCTGCTTCACTTTTGATCATAGAATGAAACTAAAAGCAGGTGTGAATGTTCCGCTATAAAACAGGGGTTCAGAATGATCTACGCTTTAAATAATAACATTAAGTTAAAACATCAACCTGAGACCCAAAAATTAATGTTGTGTGTCTTCTCATTTTTTCACACTGCTTCTGTCCCTCACCAGCCAATAACTATTGAACTGGATCAATCTTCAAACAAAAAGTCTGGGGAAAAAGTAATACCCAATGGCTCTCATATGAGGATCTTACAAGTACATACATACAATATTGTTGGGGAAAAATATAATGTCCTCATAAGAGGACATTGGGGTCTCAAGGGGCTAAAGATTTAGGCACCGGCAAAAAGCAGAGCTTACTATAGAGGTCCTTATTGAGAAGCGTCTGAGGCTGGTGTTATAAGAGTAGCGCGGCCTCTTTAATGGCTGAACATCTTCTGATTGTGTGCGTGCATGGTGGGTATGTGGTGAAGCGAGAGACAGAAGGAACGAGCATGGTGTCTTGAGCAGAGGCAGAAAGAATATGTGGCATGGGAAGTTTAAATGTACACTAAAGTTACAGGTTCCATAATAAACACATTAAAAATCTCTCTTGCATTTCCCGACTCCGGTCTGAAGTGAAAGCAGGAAAGGTTTTCTTTTCATCACCTTTCACTCGCTGAGTTTCACTTTCATTTGTATCACCTGTCTTGTTAGTTTATTTATCCGTTTATTTAGTTCATGTTCCGTGTTCCTGTTTATGTTTCATGTTGTTTTGCTCAGACGTCTGTGCGCCTACCTGAGTCCATTGTTTTTTCCATTTCATTTCTTTTTTTCAACATAAATAATCAAGCTTACATTTTTTAATCAGTCACTTATTTGCCGATCTGCTTACTCCTATTAGGGTCACGGGGAGGCTGTAGCCTACCGCAGGCAACTCTGGGAAAAGGCGGGAGACATCCTGAATAGATCGCAAGACTACTGCAGGGCAATACACACACAACCATTCACACTCACACTTAGGGGCTATTTGAAACATTCAATCAGCCTAACATGCATCTGAGTTTCCTCCAGATACTCCGGTTTCATCCCACAGTCCAAAGACATGCATGTTAGGCTGACTGACTGTTCCAAATAGCCCCTAAGTGTGAGTGTGAACCTTACTGTGACTGTCAACTTTAAAAAATATTTTAAGTGAATAATAAAACAATTAGAGGATATGGATTTTTTTTTTGTGATATGGAAAATTATTCGGTCGAGGGGTCATTTGGGGTCATCTGTATCATACTTCGCCTCATTCACTAATTGCTTAATATCCCATAATGCACTCCTGCGAAAGTCAAATTGAAAGTTTTGAATGAGAAAGGTCACAGATTTTATTTCAAAGACATCCATCCATTAGTTGTTTATACCGCTCATCCATCAGGGTTGTGGTGGATCCTGGAGCCAGTCCCAGCTGATTTCAGGCGAGAGGCGGGGTTAGGGTTGCCACTCATTCACTCTCTAGTGTATGTAGATCTATCTACTCATCTATCTATCTATCTATCCATCTATCTATAGTATTATCTATCTAGTTTAATAGTTTGGGAGTGTGGATACGACTCAGTTTGAGAGTGTAAGACTTTAACGAGTTTAGGGATACACTAAATTTTTGGGGGTTTTTTTTCAGAAATTTACTTTTGTTACCTAATTTCTATTCTATTTCGTTTTTTCAGCTCCCTTTAAAGAGAGTCAAAGTCTGTTAGGAGGACAATAGCACTGCTAATAATAATCAGATCAATAAAGGAAACAGCTGCCCATGAACAACATCAGAGTCTTTCCTGCACAATTCTACACACAAATCCAATTTTCATCATCATTACAGCTGCTGCTCAGCCTTTTTTAACATCTTTCTCAATTCGGGTCCATTCAATTTTTCCTAGTGATTACGAATGAATTCTCATTGAAAGAATAGGATTATTATCTCTAAAATGAAAAATAACAAGCACTAATTGCACGGCGTTATAAGCTTCGTTAAAGGATGAAGGCTTGGCTGTGTAGGGTTGGAGTCATCAGTGTTACTGAGCTCTATTTGGAGAATTTGCAAAAAAAGTTCCTAAGCTCATGGTGGGGTTCATGGGGTTATCAGAGGTCATGTTTAAAATCCTGCATGGATGGCTTTTAATTTAACCCAACAAAACGGTGACAGGTGCAGGTGGTTACTGTTTCCATGTAGGAGGGAGCTGCTGGTCAGATATCGAAAAGGTCAGGTTAATTAATATGGACGTGCTGGGTGCAAAATCCTGCATGACTTGTTTACTGCATTCAGTAATTTATTCTTCCGCAGTAAGATGTTCATCCTGATCTGTGACGTTGTGCTTTAAATTAAAGGAAAAAATATCTCAAGCAGGTGGTGGCACAGTGGTGCAGTGGTTAGCCTCACAGCAAGAACGTCCTGGGTTTGATTCCTGGGCACCGGGCGTTTCTGTGTGGAGTTTGCATGTACTCCCCGTGCTTGCGTGGTTTCCTCTGCGTACTCTGGTTTCCTCCCACATTCCAAAAACATGCACAGTAGGCAAATTGGCTGTTCCAAATCACCGTTTGGTGTGTGTGTGTTGCCCTGTGATGGACTGGCGAGCCTATGACCAGAGTTGGTTGAGATAGGCAGCAGCCTTACAGCGACCCATGTAGGATAAAGTGGTTCAGCGAATGAATGAATATAGCCTCTTCCAAAAATGTATTATTATTTTTTTTTTGCTATACACTGAAATCATTTGCATCAGCACCAGTGATGGAGATACATGTCCCTACTTTACATAACAGCTTTGTGAGGAGCGAAAAGTCCTGACCATCCTTATAATAAACTTCTAGCATCAAATGTCCTTAAAATCATTCAGCATCAGCTTTGTGATGATCTCCTTCACCAGGTGGGGGTTGTCCTTGCAAGCGTACAGGAACTCCATGACCAGAGGCTCAAACACACCCACCCACACACACACACACACACACACCCACACACACACAATCCAGGTTTCCATACCTTTAGGGGACATAGAATTTCATTCATTCATTTCCTAAAGACTTACCCTAACCATTACCACTACGTGCATGAACATAACCCTGACCTTAACTTAACCTTAACATAACTCCAACCTTAAAACACGTCTTCACCTTAGAATCAGTTCAATTTGGTCCCCACTAGGTTAAACAAACTGTTCGAGGAAACCTGAGTAGCGGGAGAAAACCCACTCAAGCACACGGAGAACATGCAAACTCCACACAGAAACACTCCGAGCCCGGGAATCGAACCCGGGACCTTCTTGCTGTGAGGCGGACGTGCTAACCACTGCGCCACCGTGCCGCCTATGAGCAGCACTTAAAAATAATAATAAATGCACATTTTTTTTATTGCAGAGCTAAAAGAAGAAGAAATAAGTGCACATTTCTGAAACTTCACTTTACGTTATATTACTTGGTGAGATTTCCTGTAATATTTTCTGAAAGCATGTGTTACAGTATTTAGCAGTACACTCCGGATATCCTGCACTGTGGTAGGTTAATTTCCAAACTGTGTTGCCCCAGGGATTGACAGCACCAATAACAATGTTGTGTTTGATAGGCAGTACGGTGGCGTAGTGGTTAGCACGTCCGCCTCACAGCATGAAGGTCCCGGGCTCGGCGAGGGCGTTTCTGTGTGGAGTTTGTATGCTCTCCCCGTGCTTGTGTGAGTTTCCATATAGATACATTCCGTATAGGCTCCACCCTCCCCGGGACCCTAGTAAGATAAAGTGGGTCAACAAATGGATGGATGGATAGTTTGGGTTTGAACATGGAGTGTACAATAATTGCTGCATCCATGCTTCCATTAAAAAAAAAAAAAAAAAAAACATGGCAAGCAAGCGGGTAGGACATACAAACTCCACACAGGAACGCCCTCGCCGAGCCCAGGACTCAAACCCAGGACTTTCTTGCTGTGAGGAGGACATGTTAACCATTATGCCACTGCACTGGCTGCAAACAAACAGACAAACAAACAAAAGTCAAATGGTCACAAAAGCATTACTTTCTTGGTGGAGGTAAAAAAATTGAAAGGGTCGAGCTGTCAAAATTCATCAAACATTCACTTTGTAACCATAACGACATCAACCAGTCCTATGTGACATCAACAATCTAACTAGTTTGGCTTGCTTGGATTATTAGCATCATTGATCAACAATGTTGAAATAAAAATGTATCATCCTCCCAGAATTTATTCATTCACTCATTTTCTAAGCTGACTCTGGGCGAGGGCAGGGTACACCCTGTACAGCTCGTCAGGCCATCGCAGGGCCAACACACATACAACCATTCACACTCACTCTCACACCTAGGGGCAATTTGGAACCGCCAATCATTTACATTTACAGCATTTAGCAGATGCTCTTATCCAGAGATCCAGCAATCACCCTTCTATGCATGTTTTTGGACTGTGGGAGGAAACCAGAGAACCTGGAGGAAACCCACGCAAGCACAGGGAGAACATGCAAACTCCACACAGAAATGCCCCAAGCCCAGGAATCGAATCCAGGACCTTCTTGCTGTGAGAACATGCTAACTACTGCGCCTCTGTGCCGTCTATTATTGTTATTAGTAATATTATTATTATTATTATTATTATTATTTTAGTTATACTTCAAGTGTTGGCATATTGGCAACTGAACATTTTTAGTTCAATATGACATGAATATCTCTTGCATCTGAAGATGAGGAAAGGAGCTCCGACATTCTGATTAGAATGCCTCCTGGTCACCTCCCTATGAGGTGTTTCGGGCTCGTCCAACTCTGAGGAGGCCCCAGAACAGACCCAAAACTCACTGGAGGGATTATATATCCTGTCTGGCTTCAGAACACCTTGGGATCCCCGAGGAGGTCCTAGAGAGTGTCGCTGGGGAGGGAGATGCCTGGGATTCCCTCCTAGACCTGTTGGCTCCACGACCCGACCTCTGATGAGCAGAAGAGAATGAATGATGAATGATATAAATCTTCAACATTCACTCACTAACAAGACTCTTTTTGACTTATTAAAAGTTTAAATAAATTTTAAACCTCTGCTGTGAATAAAAAAAACCCTGCAGTGGTACATTTTGGATGCCAAGTTTAAATGCAAGGTGACTTTTCATTTAAAACAAGACCTTAGCTGAGTTGTTTCTGGTTGAGTCGAAGTAATTAGTAACAGAACCCCACATTGACACAAACTAAGCGCTAAACCTGCGGCTAAACACGTGGCTACCGGCACTTCAAAGGCAGAGCCAGCTGTGATTTAAAGCCTCGTTTGGTGAATGCATGCAGTGTTTGATTAATAGTTTGCAACAAAACAGATGTGCGCTAACAGCTAGCTCTGTGGTGCTTAACATTCCAAGAACTAAGAACGGTGCTGCTAAAAAATGAAAGAATTTCAAAATCAACACAAATTCCCCTTTTTTTTAGTTTAATGTTGCATTAGGTTGCTTTTTTATTTTTATTTTTATTTTTATTTTTTTTAGTTTTGCCTATACAGCTAACAGCATACATCCTATTTTCCTGTCTTTCCTTCTTTTTGACATCTCCGGAGAAGTATGTGTGAGTTAGCCTCATTTAGCGGGTTAATAAGGGCCCTCAGACTCATCTATATTTAGCACGACCAATAGAAAGTGCATTTATTCCCTCTGCTCCTCTCTTGCAGGACATTTTAGCATTTTTATAGCTACATGCCCCAAATAGGGAGATTAATTTAGGCAACCTGTACTGTAGAGCTGCTCTGATCTCGCTCTTGTATGTCCTGTTAATGGAGAATTAAAAAATAGTAAAATTAACATGCTAAGTCCAAATAGTTAGCAGATCTTAGCGGAAGATGCCACTATATATTTGGCCAATACGGTGAACAGGAAGAGTGATTTGTGACAATCATGGTGGACTGATGCTTTCTTCATGCTAAAGAAAAATAGAAAATCAGCTAATCAATTTTATCTTACCTAGTTGCTCGATTTACCTTTTTATCTACCTCATTTTTCAAAGATAAATAATATTTTATTCTTACATAAAGAATTTTATGATAAAATGAACAAACTTTACAACCAAAATGTAATAATTCAGCCTTGATGACTGTTGTCTGAAATCAGAGTCTTTATGTTTACAGTGGAGCTTGGATGCTAATCTAGCTAACAAATCTTAGAAATTGATCTCATCTATAGTATTTAATGTCACTGATCACCAGTGTTTGTAACAACCAATCACTGAGCACCATTGGTCTGTCAATCAGCTTAATATATACCAGGGACTACATGTATACTACATTTACATTTACGGCATTTGGCAGACGCTCTTAACCAGAGCCTTAACCTTAACCAGAACATACAATTAACATTTTTTATACAACTGAGCACTTGAGGGTTAAAGGCCTTACTCTAGTAGTACTGGGATTGAACCCCCGGCCTTCGGAACAGTAAGGCCTTAACCACTAGGCCACCACCACCCTGCGGTAGTAAGTGAAATAGGGTTGTAGCCCATGACCTTTTGATGTTGGTGGCGATAAAGAGTGTGTGTGTGTGTTCAAGTCTTTTTCTGTTCGGTTCCTTTGATTCAGACTGGTATTTCTCATCATCTCTAACCAGCTGTGATTTCCCCACACGATGCACACAGCTGATTTTAATCAACCCTTTAACTAGCCCTTCTCTGAATAAACACTCAATAGTATGCACACACTCATCCTAATTAATGTAGAAGGCATCCAGCTGTTCTGCAGCAGCTGGAGCTACAGCATCATCTGCAACAAGAGTGAAGCATTTAAACCAACATCATACATCAAGCTGTAGTCCACCTTTTTTTCTCCTCCTTTCTAGTGGACAGTGGGGTAAGAAGTCACTCAGGGTAAATAAATTAGCATAGCGCGCTAGTCTCGGAAGGGTTTTTCCTTTCTGTCTCTCTGTCATTTATCTTCCTCTGCTCTTGTCCTTCCTGTGTTCATTCTCGAGCTTGCCATGTTTAGTAACTGGGTCGTTCTGTCTTTGCTGTAGGCGCCCTTCAGTTTGCTTCAGCTCGGTCTCTAATCTCAGACTCACTCTCTTCCTGACTCTGTGCGCAATGCCTGTCGATTTTTATCATCTTCTTTAGTCTCGGATAAAAGCGCATCAGGTTAGAGGGTGATAAAAGGGTGCTAAGTGTTTGGAAGGACATATGATTGTGTTGTCCTTGTGCTTTTTTACTTAAGCTAGCTTTACGCCGTATGATTTTCATCCTGATTTGCAAAGCTTTGGTCGGTTTGCAAAGCTTTGGGGTTGAAATTCATTAAAAAATAATTTAAAGGTTCTTTTCTTTATGATGATTGATCATGCTTTAAAAATAAATAAATAAATAAATAACATAGTAACGGCTTTGAATTTTTCAGGTTACCTTTTTCAGCGGCAATGTGGCAGAATGGTTAGCATGTCCTCCTCACAGCAAGAAGGTCCTGGGTTCGAGCCCTGCTTTTGGGCATTTCTATGTGAAATTAGCATGTTCTCCCTGTACTTGCATGGGTTTCCTTCGGGTACTCCCACAGTCTAAAGGCATGCACGTCAGGCTAATTGTCTGTTCCAAATTGCCCCTATGTGTGGGTGTGAATGGATGGATGTGTGTTTGCTAGCGAGTTTGCCCGCCTTCACCCAGTGTTGGCTGAGGTAGGCTCCAGCCTCCTTGTGACCCTAGTAGGATTAAGCGGTACGGTAAATGAGTGAGTGAGATTACCGCCTCCGAGAGAACCTTAAAGTAGGCCTCACATGGGGCGGTTCTGACTGCAGTTCAGTGCGGATCCAAACCATGTCTGACATCGTCTTGACGCTGTGATGGTGCACCAACTGGCATAAACTAGAAGATTTTCTAAACGCTTGTAGCTGCCGTGTTGTCAGCTTTAGCAGCCTTTCTGAGCCGCGTTCAACACAACTTCATTACAGCCGATTCACACCTCGTCCTCAGTGGCAGCCGAAGCCTGGAACAGGCAGGGTACAAAAAAAAAAGAAGAACTTACTTCCAAAGAAATAACTTTCAAGGAACTATTTTCCCTGATTCCTAATAGAACTTTACAGGCAAAGGAAAACCTTTCTGTGATTCTGGGCAGAACCCCAGAAGAAGGCTTTTCTGTTCCAAGTAAAATACTCAGTTGTTCTCATTCATTTTCTCTACCCTTTCCTCTGGTTCCAGGAGGATCCTTTTTCTGTGATTCCAATCTGAACACTTTTCTGTGGTTCCAAGTGGAACCCCTTTAAAAGCAACTGTTAAGGAACCCCTCTCTGTGGTTCCAAGTCGGTGGCCCTTTAAAAGCAAATAATGATTGAGGAACCCTTTCCGGTGGTTTCCTGTGGAACCCCATTAAAAGAATGAAGCCTTTCAGGAACCCTTTTCGGTGGTTCCATGTGGATGGCCCTTTTCAAGTGAATAATTTGAAGAACACTTTCTGTGGTTCCAAGTGGAACCCCTTTAAAAGCAAGCACCTATCAAAGAACCCTTTTCCGTGGCTCCAAGTAAATGGCCCATTAAAAGCACATGACACTTGAGGAACCCTTTCCTGTGGTCCTAATTGAGACACGTTCCTGTGGTTCCGAATGGAACTCCATTGAGTGCAAGCAACTGTCAAAGAACCCCTTTCAGTGGTTCCAGGTCGATGGCCCATTTAAAGCAAACAGCAATTGAGGAACCGTTTTCACTGGTTTCACGTGGAACCCCTTTACAAGAACGTAGCCTTTCAGGAACCCTTTTCTGTGGTTCCTTTTTCAAATATAGGACAGTCGTAACAAGCATTCCACTTCATATTGTACTGTGTACATGACAAATAAATTTGAATTTGATTTAAATTTGACTTGGTTCCAAGTGGAACCCGTTTAAAAGAATGTAGCCTTTCGCGAACCTTTTCTGTAGTTCCATGTCGATGGCCCTTTAAAAGTGAATAACTGATATGGAACCCTTTTCTGTGGTTCCAAGTAGAACACTTTTAAAAACACATGATGTTTAAGGAACCCTTCTCTTTGGTTCCGGGCAGAATCATTTCCGAAGCAAATAACCCGGTTTTCTGCAGGTGTGTATAACACCACTCCCGTGATTGGACAGTCCAGTGTGACTGATGCAGCAGCACGGCAAATCCTGCAGTGTCACATACACACGGATACAAAAGTTGATGTGAGGTCTGATCCTGTATCCTGCATGTAAAAATGAGGTTATGTAAAATAGAGCGAGACACACATGACCACGTTTCCATTCTGGGATGGGGAGGGTGAGAGCGGGGAAGGTGAGGGTGGGGGGCTAGAAGTACAACCAATTAGATGCATACCTGACCTACTGATGATTCTTCTCTGAGCTTGTCCAGATACGGATGAAGAATTAGAAGGTGCTTAAGATAAAAAAAAAAAAAAAACAGACACATTTATTATTACAACCTGGAGGAAACCAATGCAAGCAAAGGGAGAATGTGCAGACTCTACACAGAAACACCCTCGCTGAGCCTGGGATTCAAACCCAGGACCTTCTTGCCGTAATGCGGATGATGCTTACCACTACACCAGTGTGCCACCCCACTCTGAACTGCATAAAAATAAGCTATGCTACATATATAACCTTACCTTGGGTTGTATAAATAATTTTAGGGCACGGTGGCGCAGTGGTTAGCACATCCACCTCTCAGCAAGAAGGTCCTGGGTTTGATTCCCCGGGCTCAGGTGTTTCTGTGTGGAGTTTCCATGTTATTCCTTGCATGGGTTTCCTTCAGATACTCCGGTTTCTTCCCACCATCCAAAAACATGCACAGTAGGCTAATGGGCTGTTACAAATTACCCCTAGGTGTGAGTGTAAAGGGTTATGTGTGTTGGCCCTGCAATGGTCTGGCGAGCTGTTCAGGGTGTACCCTGCCCCGACCCAGAGTCAGCTGAGATCAGCGGCAGCCTCCCCGCGACTCTAATTAGGATTGAGCGGCTTAGAAAATGACGAATATATATATATATATATATATATATATATATATACACACATGCAATATATACTGATGACATATTGGCTGGTACAGGACAGACTTGTGTTGTTGTTGTTGTTGTTGTTGTTGTTGTTGTTGTTGTTGTTTTTAACTGCTGAATAACTCAATCCTGATTGCATTCTGTTGTAGTAAATTGAATTAATTACTGGCGAGCTGTGAACACAGCACTTCAGTGCCTGAAAAAAGATCCGATTACTTTGTTTGCTGTGCAGCTGTACGAAGGAGCTCAGTGTTCCTCTGGCTCAAAAATATTAATATAAGGGAGATACAGTGAGGTCCCAAATCAGTGCTTTTTAAAGATTGTTTTAAACTAATGTACAGATTGAAGATAATCAGAATATTTCACATGAAACTTAGTGATGCAGGAGAGGTGGTGCTGAGGTCTGCTGGTGGCCCAACCCCAAATTGAACACCCCGATGTGTGGTTCCACTAAGATGGAGCTATGGCACCCACAGCTCAAAGTAGCCAATCGGGTGATCTCGTCGCGTGGTGATGTCAGGTGGCGGCCCATTCCCCTGACCACGCCCCTTTGGTATTTTTCTGTGGCGCTACCTTAAATCACGAGTGTATACTCATCCATCCCAAACTCCTGAAGCCCTTAAGGTTGCTATTCAGCAGGAGACCCTCGCTGTTTCAGCCGAGATGACCTGTTGATCCATGGCAGCCTTCAGAAATCACCTCCAAGTGTTTATAGACAATGATGACCACCGTTTGGAGGATCATCTTTAAAACATGATGATCACAGACAGTGAGAGACATGGCAGGCCTCCGATAACCCAGTTAGCTTCACTGGAGGACAATGTTAAATAACCCTTTAAAAAGTTCCTGGATCCAGAATTTGATCCGGATCATCTCCTGAATCAGATGGCGTTTACCTTTTGCAAAGCCGCACCTCTGGAAAAAATTTCATGAAAATTCCCACAATCCTGCTAACGAACAAAGACATAAGCCGAGGATGGCCAGGCATCAGAGTAAGATAGAAATACAAACTCGATGAGAAACTAGTTCATAGCAAGGCAACACACACACACTCTCTCTCTCTCTCTCTCTCTCTCTCACACACAAACACACACAAACACTCATTCACATCTAAGTCACTAACCCACATTTCCACCTACTCGTGTTTTTGTGAGGTGAGAGGAAACCCCAGCGAAAACCCACATGGACAAGGAGAGAACCTGCAAAACTCCACGCAGAAAATAACCCGAGACAAGCAGCAGGTAATAGCTCCGCCCACCATGTCACTCAAACAAACACGGAAACTAAAATAATGAAATAAATAAAGATGAAAGATGATCAGAGGATCAACATCCTGTAGGTTAAAGACCAGCTTGTGTGGGAGATTAAGAAATTTAAACCCCCTCAGTATTTATTTTTACTCCTAGCTGCTTGGACCGAATAGTAAAATGGAACTGTTGTTGTTGTTGTTGTTCTTATTGTTGTATTTTCAGGAATGGGTTGATATATTCGGCAAGGATGGGTCTCGGCCCTCTTTGGAATGTGATAAGCAGTACATCTCGACGTAAAGACCGGTGTGAACTTCCACTGAGGGTCAGACTCCAGTACTGATACTGAAACTATATATTTAAGTCTATAGACACATAACATAAAACCAACAGGATCTAATGGGTTCCTTTTTGGACATTCTTCCTAATCTCTCGTTGGCGCTAGCAAAAATAACGAACAATACACTGGGGAAGAATCAAATAAATAAATAAATAAAAACCATCATTCATGTGGGAGAGAAAAAGGGTAAGAGAGGGATACAGAGAGGGAAGAAATGTGCTTTCTTTATGACAGCACAACAGCGACAGAGACTTACTGCCAGAGCCATAAATAATGCAGTGAGGGGGGAAATAAAAGTGACAATTGGAGGCCATATATTCCACACAGCAGCTCTGAATAATTTACATCCTGCTCTGATTTAGCCTGAGAGAGAGAGAGAGAGAGAGAGAGCGAGAGAGAGAGAG
>JAQMYF010000003.1:32297288-32314271 GCA_030014195.1 Neosilurus mollespiculum
AATATAATATAACATAACATAACATAATATAACATAACATAACAGAATATAATATAATATAACATAACATAACATAACAGAATATAATATAATATAATATAACATAACATAACATAACATAACAGAATATAATATAATATATTATAATATAATATAATATAACATAACATAACATAACATAACAGAATATAATATAATATAATATAATATAATATAACATAACATAACATAATATAACATAACATAACAGAATATAATATAATATAACATAACATAACATAATATAACATAACATAACAGAATATAATATAATATAATATAATATAACATAACAACATAACATAATATAACATAACATAACATAACAGAATATAATATAATATAATATAACATAACATAACATAACATAACATAACAGAATATAATATAATATAATATAACATAACAACATAACAGAATATAATATAACATAACATAACATAACATAACATAACATAACATAACATAACATAACATAACATAATACAATATAATATAACATAACATAACATAATAGAATAGAATAGAATATAGACGGCACGATGGCCCAGTGATTCGCACATCAGCCTAACAGCATGAAGGTCCTGGGTTTGATTCCCAGGTTCGGGGCATTTCCATGTGGAGTTTGCATGTTCTCCCTGTGCTTGCATGGGATTCCTCCAGGTACTCCAGTTTCCTCCCACAATCCAAAAACATGCACAGTAGGCTGATTGGCTGTTCCAAATTACCCCTAGGTGTGAGTGTGCATGAGTGTGCGTGTTTGTGTTTGTTTGTTTGTTTGTGTGTGTTTGTGTGTGTTGGCCCCGCAATGGCATAACAAGCTGTTCAGGGTGTGCCCTGCCTTCGCCCAGAGTCAGCGGAGTTGGGTGCCTTCCTGCACCCTAGTAGGATTATGCGGTTCGGCGGATGAATTATTTACTTTTAGTTCGCAATTCCAAGCTGTGCGTTAAGCTCTGTCTGCTATTTTTACATTTTATTTTTTAAAGCCATATGTATTTTTTAAAAGCTTCCTTCATATTTACTTCTGCACAGCATAGATGGATTCAAGCACCGCCCTCTACTGGACACACCTGGACACACCTTTACACACCCACACACACCTTATAGGAAGATTAACACACAACTCCATAAACACACTTCTACCTCTGTCCTCTTTGCCCACCTCCAGGTTCGGCATCTGCCCCAGACATAAAGACTCAGCCATCTTTGTGAGCAGGATAAAGAGCCCTTTCAGCTCAGAGCAGACAGAGATAGAAACGCACAGCCATTGTCCAGCACACACACAAAAAACACACACACAACAAAGCAGCGGAGAAATAAAATCCCTCCATCTGAGCGGAGAGAGACGCTATGGAACAGCAGAGCTATTCACACACACACTGCTAATGAGGGCTAATATTACAGCTTCGCTTTTACACACACACACACACACACACACACACACACACACACACACACACAGTTTGACTCCGTTACCTCTTTATTTTTGAGGAGTAAAACACTTGTGAAAGTGATATTGAATAATCAACGTGAAGTTTCTTCAAACCTTTCTTTATACACGTTTTATTTCTCTTATTCCACAGCCTTCTGTTACCATAAACACGTTCTAGTTTATTTTATCGAATTATAATTACATTTGATGATGTGGAGCGTCCGTGAGATGAATTCCTCAGCGGATGTTTTTTGTCCCTTAAAAAAAATCAATGAAATTATTGACGTGCTGGGAAACACTGGCAGGACAATAGCCGGGCCTTCACTGCACATATACACAAATTAGAACTGGAATTTTAAACACAAGTACGAACAATGTGTTTCATTACAGCTAAGGTTCATCTTCAGGGGTGGCACGGTGGCGTTGAGGTGAGTACGTCCGTCTCACAGCAAGAAGGTCCCGGCTTCCAGTACTGGCCCGGGCTCGGGGCGCCTCTGTGTGGAGTTTGCATGTTCTCCCTGTGCTTGTGTGGGTTTTCCCCAGGTACTCCGGTTTCCTCCCACAGTCCAAAGACATGCATATTAGGCCATCTGGCTGTTCGTTGACCCTAGGTGTGAGTGTGAATAGGTGTGTTACCAGCTTCTTTTTCCTTCTTTTTTTATGTGAAGTGTCCCTTATTCATTTTCTTGCAAATTGGTCACTTCAGCAGATTAATATAAATCTTTGAATTACGGCTGGAACTAATTTACACTGTCAGAGCTGATTCAGAAAATAAATCATCATCATCATCATCATCATCATCATATACTCATACTTTATCAGCACTGTCGTATAATTCTAAATCTAAATTTAAAAAAAGAGAATCTTTGCAAATTTCAAGTTGAAATGGGCTGAAATGGGTTGCTGTGGTGACAAAACAGTCATGCGTACGTTCACACATTCATTCATTTTCTAATCCGCTTAATGCTAAGTAGGGTCAGGGAGAGACTGTGTCTATCTCATCCCACTCCGGGTGAGGGCGGGGTACACCCTGTACAGCTCACCAGGCCATTGCAGGGCCAACACACACACAACCATTCACACTCACACTCACACTCACACCTAGGGGTGATTTCAAACTGCCAGTCAGCCTTCTGTGCATGTTTTAGGACTGTGGGAGGAAACCGGAGTACCCGGAGGAAACCCGCACAAGCACGGGGAGAACATGCAAACTCCACATGGAAACGCCCTCACCGAGCCCGGGAATCGAACCCAGGACCTTCTTGCTGTGAGGCGAACGTGCTAACGATTGTGCGTGCGTTATGTAGAAAAACGATCTCGGAGGTACATCAACAAAATCCATAATCACACAATTCTGAGTGCATTTTGATCAACGGGGGAAAGAAGCGAGCTAGCAGTGCGTGTTATATCTGTTTCTAGGTATTATACTTAAGTGAAAGATGTACACCAGGAGAGAAGAATTGAGTTATTACATCTGTTCACAATATTAATTACACAGTTATTTCATTAGATGTGTCTCTATCATACCTGTAATCACCTGGTTTCATGCTAACGAAGGTTATGTTTTCATCGACCTGGGCTTATTTGTATGTTAATTATGTTTTTTTGTCTTTTAGCAGCTTCCTGCCCACAGTTAATGATGAAAAATTCCAGATCTCTTATAATAAGCAAAACTGAAAATCAATCAATCAATCAATCAATCAATCAATCAATCAATCATATCTCTGTCAAATCACATCCCATTTTATTCATTCATTCGATAATTTTCTGAGCCGCTTAATCCTAATTAGGGAGGCTGGCGCCCATCTCAGCCGACTCTGGGCGAGGACAGAGTACATCCTGGACAGCTCGCCAGGCCATCACAGGGCAGAACACGCTGACGGCGATGCAGCCTCCTCTTTACGAACGACAGCAATAGTTCTTTTACATTCCTCTCAGCACAGACAGTGAGAGACATGGCTGGCCTTTAATAACCCAGTTAGCTGCACTGGCGGGGACAGCAGTGCTTGAACCCCCGACCTTTGGATCAGTGGGCCACCGCTGCCCCAAACAACCCATTTTGATGGAATTGAAATAAAAGTCCTGAGCCAAAACACACCGGGGTACGAAATTACTTCCTATCTGACTCATGAACAGGGTGGCACGGTGGCGCAGTGGTTAGCACGTCCACCTCACTGCAAGAAGGTACTGGGATCCAATCCTCAGCTCCGGCATTTTTGAGTGGTGTTTGTTTGTTCTCCTCATGCTTTCGTGGGTTTCCTCCAAGTACTCTGGTTTCCTCACACAGATCAAACACCTGCACAGTAGGCTAAATGCCTGTTCCAAATTTCCTTTAGGTGTGAGTGAGAATGGTTGTGTGTGTTGCCCTGCACTGGTCTGGCGAGCTGTTTATGGTGTACCCTGCCTTCTCCCAGTGTCGGCTGAGAAGGGCTCCAGCCTCCCTGCGACCCTAATTAGGATTAAGTGGTTCGACAAAAAAATGGAACATGACTGATGAAAGAAAAACACAGAATAAAGCATCCAGCCAGTGTCCAGGCCTTGAGCCACCTCACGCTGCCAGAACAGCTTGGTATTGTTTATATGATCCTCCGGAACTGTTGTGAGGCGACGAGGACAGTTCTTTAGTGAGATGTTTTCCCACAGCTGATGGAGGTACAGAGCACACCTCTCCAAATACACCTTTCCAGAATCTCCCGTAGATGTTCAGTGCGGTAGGGATCTGGTGAGTGTGAAGGAGATGACATATGATTTACATCCTTTTCATCTTCATCAGACCATTCATGAGTGAGACCTCATGTCCCGTGGATGGATGCGGGGACCATCCTGGAAGAGACCACGCCCCTCAGGACAGACACGCAAGGCAATAATTATTATTTTTTTTAAATCGGGAGAACTTCTTTTTATGATGATGATGATGATGATGATCACTACCTGGTGAGATGCTCAGACTGCTGGACCCTGGATGTCCAGGTGGGGGCAGCAGACGAAAACATTCCCACTGTACCGTATCCAGCCGCTGGTGGGATAAAAAGGCTCAGACACTGTACACCAGGACAGTTTTTGTGACTGTGTAATAAATCCGGCTATAACTCTACACAAACCCAGCGCCGTGAACATGCTAATGTAAACACGTCCAGCTTTATGAGGACGCATGATTTCAACATGGGTTCACGCCAGTAGTGTTTCATTTCCCAAATATTTCCGTACAAGACAACCAAAAATAAACCAGGGGCCGTGCGGCAGAGGAGCTCCTCCGGAGTGACCCCGACTTCCGCGTTCCGTTTGTGGGTCAGCCTTCGATGAGTGTTAGATTGGTGCGAAGTGAGAAATTAAACTGACGTCACTGTGAACTTCAGTAAAACCTAGTTGTCCTTCGGCCTCTTTGTCTGCACGTGACGCTAATGGAGCTAAGTAACGGAGCAAGTCAGCAAACTAGCATTAGCAGACCAGCGGATAATTAGCAAGTCCATAAGACAGTATGTCTTTGTACAGAGCTTGACGCAAACAGCACCATTCGAGTGCAAAGGAAAGGGATCATGTCATATTTTGGATTTTTTTTTTCAACTAGAGTATGTAATTGTAATTGTATGTATGTAATTGTACTATTTTGTCTTTAACTTAAGTTTGCGCAAAAGCTTCTGAGTCACAAACTCAAGAATGAGTAGTTACAAGTGTGCTAAACATGCTACAATAAAGAGCTAAACACCTAAAATATCATCTTCACGTCAACACATGATGGAAAAAAGAGGAGGTTAAGAAGGGCACGATGGTTTAGCGGTGCTCTCGTACTCACGTATTACAACAGTTAATGGATTAAAGAAAATTAAGGGGGGTTTTATCCACTTATAATTACAGTCTGATATTGTGGAACATCTGAGAAACAACTTTATGTCATTACGTTATAGCAGCTGTGAACACCAACACTGTTTAACATGAAAAAAAAAAAGAAGGAGGGGCTATTTTTTTTTCTCTTGCTCCCATGACCTGACATAAGGTTGGATAAAAAGGAAATATATATATATATATATATATTTTTTTTTTAATTAAATTCTCACCATCGCCTGCACCCGAACACATCTAATTTAGGGGTTTTTTTTATTATTATTTATTTATCTGGGGTTTTTTTTTAAAGGAGGGTGTATTTTTTCTTTCGTGCTCTCTCTTTTAGTGTACAAAAGTGACAAAAACACAAACCCATGACCTAACTTAAGGTTGGATAAAAATAATTCTGGATTTCTCAATTGGCACCATGTGTAATTTTTTACATTTATTTATTTATTTTAAAAAACCATGCTTAAAACCTTGGAAAACGCATCAGACAGCATAAAAATGACCCAGAAGGCTGTGATTGGGTGTTAGATGGTGTGATCGTGGTCGACTGGTTTAGTTCTATTTTCTATAGAAAATTGAAATAAAATTAATCTATCTATAAAATTGAAATTGCCAAGTAATTCTAAAAGGTTATTGTTATTTAGTCTTGTTTATTCAAAAATCTCCTCAACAAATTGCTGGAAGTCAAGTTCCCAGCTTCAGTCACTTTACCTACATTTAGCTTTAAAAGCTTTTGGGCTTCGACAGTCACCTCATTTCTCTATTTCCAAAAAACAAAACAAAACAAACAAATAAATAAATAAATAAAAACAAACAAACAAAAAAACCTTGTGCCTCATTTAGGTTTTCAAAAAGTTCTGATGAGAAACCAGAATTTTTTTTTTATCCGGCCTAAACACAACTGTGTGTCTGTGACCTGAAGACATTACCAAGGTGGAAAGTTACAAAAGGGAAAGTTACTCTGATGGTTACAAAGCCTTCTATGAATATTAAATAAAGAAACATATCACATATCAAAACATACACACGGTTTAAAATCCGATTACACGGAGCAGTGGTCACATAGTGAGGAATGAGACTCTAAAGAGTGTAAAAAAAAAAGTGTATCATTATAAAAGTCTGGTTTATCCTGCAGGTAGAAAACAATTACATCACTCTTCCTCGGTCTCTTTCACTCATTTGCTGGACAGCTTAATTATACTTGGGTTGCGGGGAGGCTGGAGCCTATCTCAGCCGACTCTGGGCGAGGGCGGGGTATACACACTGAACTGCTTGCCAGGCCATCACAGGGCAACACACACACAACCATTTACATACACTTACGCCTAGGGACAATTTGAAGCAGCTAACTAGTCTATCTGTATGGACGTATGCCATCCCTCCCTCCTGTGAGAGCTCGGCCAATTAGCTCCAATGGACTCCCGGTCATGGATGGTTGCTGCACCAACCTGGATTCGAACTTGCGATCTCCAAGTTAATAGTCAGGCACCCTATCAATGCCCCACTCAGGAGCCCAGTTATTATTCATTCATTCATTTTCTCATCATTCATCATCGTTCATTTTATGAACTGCTTTGCCCTAATTAGGGTCACGGGGAGGCTGATGCCTTTTGGATGAGGTGAGAGTACACCCTGGACAGCTTGCCAGGCCATTGCAGTATTATTATCATTATTATTATTATTATTATTATTATTATTATTACAACCACAGTATAAGTTTGGAAAGCAGTGCGAAAATGTGATCATGGAATGAATTGTTTATTCATATTAAAACCAAAAGGATAAACCCTGGTGTTATGTTTTATTACATGGTTGATGCGTAGTCACCAAAAATGTCCTTAAAGCCTTTATAATAATATTAAAAAAATAAACAAATAACACTCTGTCCCATCTCTGCTCTCTGTGACTGTACCGTTCGTCCTCCACGCTGTGTCCTCCGACCATCTGTCTCCTTTATACAGGCGAAACGAATAAAATGTGATGATGTATGAGTGACTGAATGCTTTAACACACCTACGTAGGAAAACATTCGAACATCCTGAAGATCGTGACACATTGCACGTACAGGAAACACATGCATGCATAGCGGGATTTAAGGTCAAGCTGATGGTTCAGGCAAAAGGGAAAGACAGGTTTACTGATGTTCTATAGCACCTTTAGAAACAATCTTTTTTTGATTGAAAAAAAAAAAAAAAAAACAGCATACAGAGATCAAAAACAACTTGATATTAAAAATAATAATAATAAAAATAAAGGAACATGATATAAACGGGTCTCTTGGTCTCTTACTGACCCGAGGATGAGAAAGTAGAACTGCTTGTGGAACTTGTGGTTTCATCTCCATTGTGTTTTTAATTACAAGTGGGTTAAAGTTTAAACCGCATATGAGTCACACTTCATTACGTAAAGAGTTCTGTCTGTCAGACCAGTTTAGGTTAAGCTGAGAATTACTGTTAGCACGCTGCGGTTAGACACGTACTGTATATTCACCTTTCACTTTGTGAATTCCGTCCCGTTATAATCTTAAGTTTATGCTTTTTTTTCTTCCATATGCTCCAATACGTTCACTTTTATCTGTATGTGTCGTGTGTGTAGCATGGCGGCGGCGTGGTTAGCACGTCCACCCGACAGCAAGGAGGTCCTGGGTTCCAGTCATTTCTGTGCGAAGTTTGCATGTTCTCCGGTTTCCTCCTACAGTCCACAGACGTGTACATTAGGATAACTGGCTGTTCCAAATTGCCCCTAGGTGTGAGCGGGAGTGTGAATGGCTGTGTTGTGTGTTTTGCACTGCAATGGTTTGACGTACCAGGGTGTACCAGACCTTTACTCAGTGTCGGCTGAAATAGGCTCCAGCCTCCCTGCAGCAGTAATAGGATTAAGTAGCTCAGCAAAGGAGTGAGTGCGTGTATGTGCAGTCCTGGCCAATTCATCCATGTCATATCCAAAAGTTCTATTCCTATTCTATACACAGATCGGCAAATATTTACAAACAAATTAAAAGCATAGGGTTAAAGTGGAGTTTTCAAGGTTTGGCCTGCAAATAATTTCCACCCTCTACCTAACCTCCACTACAACTCATGCTGCAGCTATCAGAGAGGGACCGTAGAGGTTAACACTGGCTTCTTCCAAAACACAAGAGCGAATCATCAGCAGCTCAGAAAGATGCTGGCTTGGCTGTAAGACACCTGACAAAAAAGATATCAACCCTCTTCTGAATACATGAGCTTACGGGCACTCACTATACATTAGTGTTCTGGTTCATATATATTTAGGGTGGCATCATGGTTATCACATCCACCTCACAGCAAGGCGGCCCTGGGTCAAGTTCCCGGGCTCAAATGTTTCTGTGTGGAGTTTGCATGTTCTCCCCATGCTTTTGTGGGTTTCCTCTGGGTGCTCTGGTTTCCTCCTACAGTCCAAAGACGTGCATATTAGGCTAGCTGGCTGTTCCAGATTTACCCTAGGTGTGTGTGTGAGTGTGAATGGTAGCGCATCGACAAGGTGCGCGACGATCAACCCGGAGATCGCAAGTTCAAATCCGGATTGATGCCACAGCCATCCGTGACCGGGAGTCCATGGGAGCTAATTGGCTGAGCTCTCACGGCAGGGAGGGATAGTATATGCTCACTTCTCTGTCACTCACAGCAATCACCAGCCAATCATGGGTGTCTGTGAGCTCAATCGTATGAGGGGGCGGATAGCGCTTTCCCTCCGAGTGTGTCAGGCCGCCCCCAAATACGCATGCGCAACAGTTCGAAAAGAGGCACTTGGCAGCATCGCATGTCACGGAGGGGGCGTGTGCTTGCTTACACCTCTTCCTGGTCGGTGGTGGTCGTGTGATAGGGAAGGCAAAAGTTGATGGGTGGGAATTGGATATGACTAAATTAGGGAGAAAAATGGGGAAAAAATCCAAAAAAATAAAAATAAAAAAGTGAATGGTAGTGGGTATGTTGGCCCTGCGATGGTCTGGATGGTGGTACCGGTGGTACCAGTCTCCCTCTGACCGTAGAGGATTAAGCAATTCGGCAAATGAGTAAGTGAGAGAAAAGTTAGTTAGTTAGTTAATTAGTTTATTTATTGATTGATTGATTGATTGATTGATTGATTGTACAGATTCCCTGCTGGCTTTGGAGATCAGACTGAAACAAACTAAATTTCAAGCAGACGAAATGGTTCAAGTCTTAGGAAATCCGTCTCAGACAAAGAGAAACATTCCATGACGTTTAGAGATGCTCCTGCCGATGATAATAGATACCTCATTTCCAAATTTCAGTCCGATAGCAGCTTGGGAAAGGTAGATTTTCCTCATGCACATGACTCATTATACATTTCTAGCCCATCTTTTGTAAATGGCCTCAACCATAAAAGGTCCATAAAAAAGAATTCAGGTTCAGAAGTGGTACGGGAAGGAAAGCACTCTCTGTCAAGTCATTAAAGACGGTTCTAGTAAGCGTCTAGCATAGCCATAATGCCACACATACCAGGTATGGGAAAACAGCTTTTTACGCTCATCTGGAAGAACGTATGCTTACACTGCACTGAGTGATTGTGGACAATCTGTCTTCGCAGTGTTTGGATGGTGATTTGACCCGGGCTAGATGTGGACCTGAAGCTCGTTTGAGGAATAAAATGTGTAAATCTGTGAGTCTGTGTAAGGTCATGGAGCTGTTAACTGCATTCCGCTAGCGACTGCAAGCGCTAAAATGCTCCGCTTGATAATCTGGACATGTTCCAAAATATTTTATTGAGTGTTTATTGTGTCACAGCTGTAATAAGCGATATTGTGGTCTATTAGAGAACAACTTTGTGTAATAACTTTTGCATTGTTCTGGCTTGTTGCATATTCCACACACGGTCTTTAACACTAGCGCACTCGGTACCACTCTGAATGGAGCTGATACGGCAGCTGAATGGAGCTGATAAGTGCTGTTTGATCCCACTCCTGCTTTCAAAGCAAAGATACCTGAGCTGCACCATTAGGAAGAAGGGCCAATCAGAACGGCTCGCTCGGCGTGTAATGCCTGTATCACGTTGCAGCGATCTGTGAGATAGTAGCCGCGTTGGAGAGATGGGGAAAACCCGTTTATTGTCAGGTGAACTGAAAGCTCTTTATAGCAGCCAGTCGGAGATAAAGGAGGCCCGTTTTTTTTGTCTGAGGGGTTTGATCTTCATTGTAATTAATTCTCTAATTAATCTCAACATTAAGGAGGGTTTCTACGGGGAATACGAGTGATAAGGAGAGGAAAGGAAAACGCAGTGTAAAGTTTGCAATCACAAAATACAGTTGAATTATTTTGTTTTAAAAAATATATTAAATGTTTATAATTAAATGATAATTGTGATAATTTTGATGTTCATTCATTCATTCATTTTCCAAGCCGTTTAATCCTAATTAGGATCGCAGGAAGGCTGGCGCCCATCTCAGCCGACACTGGGCGAAGGCGGGGTACCACCTGGACAGCTCGCTAGGCCATCACAGGGCCAACACACACACAACCATCCACACTCATACTCACACACACACCTAGGGGTAATTTGGAACAGGCAATCAGCCCACTGTGCATGTTTTTGAACTGTGGGAGAAAACTGGTGTATCCAGAGGGAAACTGCGCAAGCACGGGGAGAACATAAGAGCAAACTCCACACAGAAACGCCATTGCCCGGGACTCGGGGCAAAGAGTCGGCTGGCCAATCCATCACAGGGACAACACACAGGGGGCAATTTGGAACAGCTGGTTAGCCTAACGTGCATATCTTTGGACTGTTAAAGGTAACTGAAGTACCCAGAGGAAACATGCAAACTCTATACGAAAACATGTTTGCCGAGCCTAGGACGTCTTCTTGCTCTGCTAACCACTACGCTACCGTGCCGCCCTAAATCGAAGAAAAAACTGGGCTACAAACTGAACCCGATCTTGCCGAGCTGTACCAGTAAACTAACGGTTAATAACCTTCATGCTGGCATAAGCAGCTGCTGTACATTAGAGAACCAGATGTAAGATATACAGTATAAATACTGCTTATGCACATTATTGTTATTACTGAGCTCTGCTTATTGGTGCTGCGTTTAAAAATACCCAGAAAGTCGAAGTCACTCTGCAAACAAACCAATTACTTTTCCACCGGCACCATGATGCTCGATGTGTGTACACGCAACTTTCATGGCTCATGATTTGTGTGAAAACAAAAGCTCTCTGTAAACTACTCGCTGCGTCTTCCTTTAGGATCTTCTAGCGCTAACGATGTTCTGTGTTTATGTTGCCGGAGTTCGTTAATCAGTATCTCCGACCCAGATCTCATAGTTAGACTCGAGTTAGTTATTAGTTATTCATATATTCATTGACTCCAATATTAATAAATGCTTATTAAATGAAGGTTGTTGTTGTTGTTGTTGTTGTTTTACATTTGAATCTGTGTTGCTGGGAGTTTTAAGTGTTTCAAGTGCTCCCTTCATGGACATTCCAGTTTAGAGAGTGAGTCTGAAGTGCTTTCCTAACAAACAGTTCCTCTTAATTTCTGTGGAGCGCTGGTGTTTATACTGGGAGAGCGAAAGTGTATGTCTGGGTGTTTATGTAATTCATGCAACAAAAAATAATAAAGAAAAATGGAGTAGCAGAAATGGAACAATGATGACTTGTGTCAGTTGGCTGGTTGAAAATGTTTACAGTTGTCTTTTCCAACATGGCATTAGGTACATCGATGCCGTGATGCTTATCTTGTTCAATAGACTCCACGCAGGAAGAGACACGTGATAAGTGAATCGCTTCGCCACTGAACAAAACCCAAATTCCCTCGAGAGGTAAGCGAATCATTTTGCCACTGAAGTATTGTCAGCAAGTGTTGCCTAGGTAACCTTCTCGCAGTGATTCTTACACTTTATGTTAGGTCATATTAGTTTCGAGTTTTTAATATGTAGGTAACAATGGAACATCACTACCAGCAATGAAATTCTTAGACTCAGAGCCCCCTCAGTATTTATTTTATTTATTTATTTTTTGCTATACTATATTAATCCTGCCACGGAAATTTTGGCTCTACATCTAACCCATCCAAAGTGAGCACACACCCACCTCAAGCTTCTACACATTGGGGTGCCAAAACCAGCGACCTTTAGGTCTCAAACCCGCTGCTCTAACCATTAGGCCACAGCTGCACATAAGTTAAGATTTAGATAAAATATAAAGTGAAAAAGCATCGAGAGGAGTCAGCTGAGGTGGCTTGGGCATCTCTATCGGATGCCCCCTGGACGCCTCCCTAGTGTCTCACCGGGAGGAGACCCCGGGGAAGACCTAGGACACGCTGGAGAGACTATGTCTCTGGGCTGGCCTGGGAACGCCTCGGGGTCCTCCCGGAAGAGCTGGAGGAAGTGTCTGGGGTGAGGGAAGTCTGGGCATCCCTGCTTAGACTGCTGCCTCCACGACCCGGCCCCGGATAAGCGGAAGAAGATGAGATGAGATGAGATGAGATGAGATGAGAAAAAGTGAAAAATAAAACTATATAAATAATAGAAAGAGAATATAAAACTAAAATATAGAAATAGAATAAATACAGAGTGCTAAAAAAAAGTGGCAGGCTGTCCCTAAATCTGCTCGTGCGAGTCTGGATGCTCCTGAGTGGATGGAGGAGAATGATGGACTCCAGGCTGGGAGAAGACGCTCCTGCCACTTAAACCCGCAGAATTAAACCTAGTCATCACTGAAGGTACACGGGTTTAATGCACTGTGTGAGCAAATCTGAATAGGATCAGGGGGTTACACACACTGAACCATCACATGGACACCACAGATTACCTCCCCCCACCCTCCATACCCGGATCCTGCTGTAAACATCAACTACTCCTTCATAAGATCTCTCCGTACTCTTACAGCACCCTCTGTAGTGTTTACCTCCACTGGAAGGATTTCTAATCCTGATATCCGGTGTTACCCCGAAGATACCGAGTCCTGTCGGGGTTCTGGTTCCTCTCATTTCCTCTCCGCGTCGTCTGGATTTTGGCCTTGCTTTGTTCGTTAGGAAATCTCGTTTAATAAAAATATTTCCCTGCCACTGGTAAAGCAACCGCCTCTCTCTTGCTCTCTTTCTTCATCTATTCTTTCTGTCTTTCTTTCTTTTTCAGTCAGTCTTCTCTTTTAGTCATCTTCTTCCATCTCTTTCTCTCTCATCCATTCTCTTTCCTCTATTCCTTGTTTCTTTCTTCCTTTTTTTCTTTCTTTCTTCCCTTCTTTCTTTGCTTCTTTCTTTCTTTCTTTCCTTCCTTCCTTCTTTGTTACTTTTCCAGTCTTCTCTTTTAGTCATCTTCCATTTCTTGCTTGCTCAACCTTTTTAATTCCTCTATTCTTTCTCTTTCTTTCTTTCTTTCTTTCTCTTTTAGTTGTCATCCCTCGTCTCTCCCTCTCTCTTCCATTCTCATTCTCTCTCTATCCCACTGTCCCTTCTTTTTTTTGTTCTTTTTGTACTTTCTTTCTCAGTTACTCTCCTCCGTAAGTCATATTCACCCACTTTTCTCTTTCTTGTTTTATATTTCTCAGTCATTTCTTTCTTTTATATTAGTTTTTTCTTTCCTTCTTTTTTTTCTTGATCACTCTTTTTTATCGTCTTTCATTTCTTTGACTCTGATTTCTTCCATTTTTAATGCCTCTCTTTTTCTTTTTCTGTTTTCAGTCTGTTTTTCCCCCTTGACTCCCACCATCCTCATCACTTCACTCATCGTCTGAAACGCCGCCACTTCAGCTCTTTTTTCCTACTCTAAACTTTCGTTCATCTCGTCCTCGCGTTCCAGCAGAAGCTGTCGGACTACATTTACTGATTAGAACAATTTTCACTTTCACACTCTCACAAGCTTTTCTTTATTTGATTCTGTTCATTTGTTTTTCTAATTAGAGTTCCGCAGGATTTATCCTGCACTGTACTTCTGCCGGACCAGGTGTTAACCATTTGCAGTGTTTATAGCTGCACCTTCAAACCTTTAACCTTTAGGGTGAAAAGACATACGGCAGATCAGCGCGGTGTTTACGCTGAAATCTGATTTGAATCTGCGTGGCACACAAGGCGTGCTGTTCTGTGGCAGATTAGTGCGATGTGCATTTTTACTGAAACTGTTTAAATTTCCTGAACATTCTGTACACAGTTGGTCCTGGAGTAAAAGGAAAATCCAGTGTCGTGTGAATGTGGTTGGACTTTGTACTGTTGTGTCTCACAGATGTTTACGACTGCTGTCAAACACAGTTCATATGAGAAAACGCCATGTCAGCTAGGGATCAAAGGCAAACCTCCAAAGCTGCACCAACACACTTTCCCTATTATAAGTGAATAAAAGGGTAGGGATGAGGGGCAGGTTTAGTGCTTCAAGACTCCATTCACACTGCTATCCAAAAATGCTCTGTCCGGATTTTATGTTCAAAACTATCCACCCATCCATAATCTCTACCGATTATCTATCATATTACTGCAATAATTTATTACTCTGTATGTAAACTATTACAGTAGTTAGCACATCCACCTCACAGCAAGAAGGTCATGGGTTCGAGTCCCGGGCTCAGCGAGGCCATTTCTGTGAAGTGTTTGCTTGTTTTTCATGTGCCTACATGGGTTTCCTCTGGGTACACCGGTTTTCTCCCACAGTCAAAAGACATGCCCATTAGGCAAACTGCGCCGAGGTATGAATGTTAGTTTGAGTAATGATGAGTTGTGTGTGTGTGTTGGCCTTATGATGAATTGGTGAGCTGCTCAGGGTGTACCCCTGCCTTCGCCCAGAGTCAGCTGAGATAGACTCCAGCCTCCCAGCGACCCTGGTAGGATTAAGCAGTTCAGCAAATGGATGGATGGAGGAATAGATCTATTATCGATCGGGGAGCCAATCCCAGCTGACTTTGGGCAAGAGGTGGGATTATACCCTAAAGACGTCGTCAGGGTGTCGCAGAAAGCAACTACCATTCACACTCACCTTCACGCCGATAGGCAGTGTAGTCAGTCGACGAATGTGTATGAATTTAGACTGTAGGAGGAAATATTAGACTGTAGGAGGAATAATTAGACTGTAGCACACCCTAAGGAAACCCATTCGAGCACAGGGAGGACATGCAAACTCCACACAGGAATGCTCCGGTGGGCAATTCAAACCCAGAACCTTCTTGATGTGAGGTGACCATGCAAGCCACTACACCCGTACTCATTTTTATGTGCATGAGTTTATATCTTTGTTTGTCTGTCTGGTAGCAACCTCCTGTCCACGGTCTTTGACAGATTATGATGTTGCCTTTAAAAACTCCTGCATCTGATTTCAACAAAATTTGCTTTGTACATTCAGAACCAGAAGCTTTGATGTCAGGCCACGTTTCATCCGGATCTGATCCAGATGGCCATATTTGGCAGTAAGAGTTAAATGTACCATGGAAAATTCCAAATTTTTTGGAAGTGTGATAATACAGCAAGACCAGCAGAGGGTGCTGTGTACTCATTTTTATGACTCGGCGGAGGTTTGCACTCTCTGAATTCTCTTGTTGGGTTCTTGTCTTGGTTTTTTGTGTGTGTGCGTGTGTGTGTGTTTCAGTAACATGGCATGCTGCTTATTAACATCAAAGCTTGTGAGGGAACAAACGTTACCAGCTGCTGTAATGTAATCATAACCAGTAATGTAATGATAACAAACCAATTTCATGGACGTTCACATTATATTTATTGACAAATCATTGTGGTAAGCACTACGGGGAAACCAAACCAAATCAAATTGCAAATAATTTTAAATAATCTGTTTCTCTCTGATTCATACTCAGCACACGGGGGGAAAAAATCTGGTGTGGAAATCTCTTACGAGTAGTGTTTCACATCACAGACACTGCGTGACTCCGGTCGGCGAAAGGACACCTCACATTCCCTCCAGCGCTGTGGAGTGATATATACAGAAGAGGGATGCTTTATAGAACGCAAAAAGGAGTGCATGTCCAGGAAAAACCCCTGGCTAAGCTCAACACAGCTGGCACTTCATCTCTTCGTTTCCTACTTGCTGAGTGCAAACTAGGATTGTTGGCTGCATCACAAAACGTCCTCCAGCCTCAGCGCTGGGTTTTGTCTATGGTGTGGATATGGAGCGATTCCAGAGTCCTTGAAAAAAGACAAAAACAAGATCACTGTTACAAGAATACAGTCAGGTTTTACTGCAAAGTGCCTATTAAACGCACTACACAGACTTTCCCTCCATTCATTCCTACTAGTGCTGTAGTGGTTAGCACGTCCACCTCACAGCAAGAGGGTCCTGGGTTCGAGTCCCTGACTCAGTGTGGGAGTTTCTGTCTGGAGTTTGCACGTTGTCTACAAACTTGCATAGGTTTCCTCCAGGTACTCTGGTTTCCTCCCGCAGTCGAAATACATGCAATAGCTTGGAAAATGAGTGAGTAATATATACCGTCTACAGGTATACATAGTATATATATTTTTATAGACAAAAAGATAGATAAGGGCTCCCGAGTGGCGCATCGACAAGGTGCGCGACGATCAACCCGGAGATCGCAAGTTCGAATCCGGATTGATGCCACATCCATCCGTGACCGGGAGTCCATGGGAGCTAATTGGCCGAGCTCTCACGGGAGGGAGGGATTGCATACGCTCACTTCCCTGTCACTCACAGCGATCCCCAGCCAATCATGGGCGTCTGTGAGCTCATTCGTACGAGGGGGCGGATAGCG
>JAQMYF010000003.1:32316647-32338419 GCA_030014195.1 Neosilurus mollespiculum
TAACGAGGAAACCAAAACACTGTGTCCTTTCCAAATTGTCACCTCACACTGCCACAGAAGAATTTCCTCTCCATCTGATGTAATTAAATCTGTTTCTTATTAAGGACCATCTACTCTCTACGTCTTACATGATAAGTGTTTCCACCCCAAGAGACATCTTTTGATTGCCACCACACTCAGAAACTACCTATGTAAGAAGAGTACTGTATAGCGGGGTCCATTTGGTCAATTAACTTAAGTTATTTTCTTTCAAGGACAAAAATGTCTATACTCTGGATACAGAGTGCTTTCGAGAAATACTCCATTCATTCATTTGCCGAACCGCTCAATCCTACTACTGTAGAGTCAAGCCTTAGAGTGTATCTTAGCCAACTCTGGACAAAGGAGGGGTACACTCTGAACAGCTCACCAGGCCATTGCTGGGCAACACATGCAACCATATCACACCTAGAGGCAATTTGGAACAGCCGATTAGCCTAATGTGCATGTCTTTGGACCGACAAACCCAATCAAGCATGGGAAAAACATGCAAACCCCACAACACCGTCGCCAAGACCAGGATTTGAACCCAGGACCTTTTTGCTGTGAGGCGGATGTGCTTCTATCTAGAAATTCTGGGCAAATTTTAAAAACGTCTAGAGGGTTACACCTGCTTATTAAATCTATTTTATTACCCCCCAGTTTAACAGCTAATTTCTACCACTCTTGCTTATCATGTAACATCTACCAACCAGAGAAGGCAAACATTACCATACCACTGCTGCCAGATCACTCCGATGCATGTGAAGTTAGCCAACATCAATTGTCCTGAACTGCTGCTCATGCAACAACAGGGATGGAACAAGTCACTCAGAGGAAACTACTGAGAGGGTAACCGATGATGGACAAGCATCCCTTTCAGGGGGAGCTACAGAAACTAGGATGGGCTGGATTGAGTATTTCAGAAACTGATATACACACACACTGCGATGGCCTGGCGAGCTGTCCAGGGTGTACTCTGCCCTCGCCCGGAGTTGGCTGAGATGGGCGCCAGCCTCCCTGCGACCCTAATTAGAAATAAGCGGTTCAGAAAATGAATGAATATACACACACAACTGTCTTGAGTTTAAACAGTATGGTGTGAAAAACAAAAAAACATCCTGTGAGTGGAGGGTCTGTCGGCTGAAACGGCTTATTGAAGAGAGAAATCAATGGAAAATAACCAGACTGCTCGGAGTTGACAGGAAGTCTTTAGCAGGATGTCTATAATAGGAAGTGTGTGCTTACATCACTTAGCACGTCTTTTTGCGAATCTGAACTTAAAATGCTGCATAAAGAATAAAGCATGAAGAGGCATGTTGCTTTAGGAAAATAACTGATGTGAAGCAGAACTGCCTGGTTTCTACTCTGCGTGCACAAGCAGAAGCAGCGACAATGCGAGTGGTATCGTTCACACGCTCACCTCCATATCTTACGTGCATCTGAAGGATTAAAAGTAAAACTAAACTATAGTTGAAACACTAGAGCCAAAACATTCCAGGCCGTCTGGTTGCCAGGTTGGACTATAAAATGTTTACAGATTTTATGCACTGATGAGACACTCTGATGAGTGATGTCTCTTTTAAACTTTTCCGCTGTAATTGTTACTGCTGTCATTAACAGCGGTGAAAAATCAAAGGTCAAGCTCGGATACTGCATTGCAAAGAATTTGCCAGACTGGAAAACCAGGAAGCTCGGTGCACAAAACTGAAGGAGGTGCGAGAAAAAAATACAGTGTGGAAATTGTTAATTTTAAAATTAAAGGTCAAATGTTCTGATAAATGGTATGAAGCACATTTTGTAGTCATATTTGTCATTCAAGGATCAGATATTACACCCATTTTCAGACTTTTATTTTTCATTTCCGACACCAGTGGAGCACCGAAGTACAACACCTAATCCAAAAAACACTCCACAGTTCTTCAGGAAGCTGCTTCCCCACCTTTCAATCCAAAAAACAGATTTTAAGTGCAAACCCTGGACAGCCTGTTTGGCTTTCTCCTCGCATTTATGATCTTTCCTCTCTCTGTGCCTACTCTGCTCTGATTGGTCACCTGAAAGCTCCACGCTCAGGCTGATTAGGATGGGCGAAGATGCCACTGTTCATGGGCAGCAGTGGGAGAAGGCCAGCTAATCAGATGGTTTAGCAAGCCGTAAAGCCCTAGTGCGTTTTTACGGCCAGCTCTTTATGGCCAGAGTGTCAAGCTGTTACATGACACTCTGGCATCGCCTTACACCTCTATTCACCATGGTAACAACATTTCACGGGCAAAAAAGTGGGAAAAGGCTAACATCTCTCATTTAAAGGAAATTGGTTGCCTTAGCCTTGCATGAGGGATAAACACATCAAGCCACTCCTTAGTCGAACACAGAACCCACTTACCAGTGCAAGGCACCTACATGGACTTCCCTAGGTCCTGCAGAAATTGTGCATTGTACATGCATACTTCCCCATATATGGAAGGCGGACTGACCCCGAGTGGGTGGCCATTTTCACACGGGGCACCATGCATGTGCAATATCTGTTTTCGGCAGGGCTTGGGGAAGTTCATGTGGGTACTTCGCTCTGGTAAATGCATGCTGCGGTCGACTAAGGCGTGGTTGAATTTGTTCAGTGCTCGTCCAAGATTAAGGCGACCAATTTCCTAAAAAAAAAAAAAAAAAAAACAAGGAAAAGGCATGAAGTACATTTTTCACATAACTACATACAGCAAGAAGCAGCAAAGGATGCTCCCATCTGCTACTGCTCACTCAACGAAAATGAGGACAGAAAATACTTCCAGCAACAGAAGATGGACTCAATCTCAATCCTCGTCCCTCTCGACCTTTGATCATCAGCCTTTCATACTATGAAAGACCAGATCCTGAATCCCTCTGGCCTGCTTTTCATCATACGTTCAGGATTAAACCCACCGCATAGCCCGAAGACGTTTAGGTTCATTACCTCATATCCACACTACGGGAGGTCCCCGGGGATCAGTTTTTGCCCCCAGTCACCCCGTCCCGTTCTCCATATGCTCTTAATCTCTGGGCTCAGTGATCAGATCTCAGGGCTACCACTCCTACCACCGCGCTTCCTTTTCACTTCACCTGCCTTCGAAGTCTTTCAGAAGGTATTGCATTACCTCTCTGACATCTCCCTTTGGATGGAACTCAACCCTGACAAAGCAGAGCTGCTGATCTATTCACTAGCTATGCAGGTCCGCTCCATCACTACTGCCCCCTTCCTTTAATGTTCATCCGACACGCGTGACTCACAATCCTGTTTTAAACTCATACACATCTGAATGTCTCAGATCTCATCACATTCATCACCACATTCTGCAGATGTGATTTTTTTTTTTTTTCCCACAACATCAGAATCCACTTTTACTCTCCTACCAGATCTTTCCCGAAATGTCTTCAGTCCCGTTTCTAAAAATGTTGGGATGCTGTGTAAAATGTAAGTAAAAACAAAATGCAGTGATTTGCAAATCTCATAAAAATCATGTTCTATTCCCAATAGAATATAGAAAACATTACAAGTTCGTTAAAAGAAAGTCGGACATTATACTATTCATTTGTGGCATTTGGCAACGCTCTTATCCAGAGCAACTTACATTTTGTCTCATTTACACAGCTGAGCAGATGACGGTAAAGGGCCTTGCTTGGGGCCAACAGTGGCAGATTGGTGGGACTGGGGTTGGAACCTCAATCTTCCGATCAGTAATCCAGAACCTTCCCCACTTCCCCATCACTGCCCTATTCATGAAAAATATTACCTCATTTAGAATTTAATGGCAGCAGTGCATTTCAGAAAAGTTGGAACAGGGCAACTAAAGGCTCAAAAAGAAGTGGTACAAAAAGAAACCTAATTTATAAATAATCTAATTTGGTTAACTGGTGACAGATCAATAACATGATTGGGTTAAAAAAAAAAAAGCATCAGAGGTTCAACACTCTACAAAGACCTTGAATATCACATTATCTACAAAACATATGATCATCAAAAGGTTCTTCTGGAGAAATGTCTTTGTGCGAGGCCCAAAATCAGTATGGGATGCATGTGATCTTAGGGCCCTCGAACGGCATTGCATTAAAAACAGGCATGATTCTCTAAATGAAAACCCTGCATGGGCACAAGAACACTTCCAGAAACTGTTTCACAATTTGTAGACACAGCTGTTTTTGTGTTGGTGAAGACGCCATTTTTTGTAATATTTATTTCATGATTGTTTGCAAATTTTTGAATCTGTTAGCGTAAAAATAAATTTGCGGAGAAATTTTTAACACGTTCTTTCTTCGCGAACTGTTCTGCAAACCTTCACGAACCCTGAGGAAACCTTAAATCCGCTACGTTCATCTGCATTCGCGGCTTCCTGAGATACTAGCTTTAGCTTGGAACCAGGATGGTGTTCTTCTTTCTCAGTGTTTGCTTTGTGAGATTTTTTTTATGGTCACCATGGTTACAAAAAGTGGTTATTTGAGTTCCTTTGTACGCCAACCAGTCTGTGCATTCTCCTCTGTTCTCATTCATCAACAAGGTTTGATGACAAGTGCTGGATCAACAGTTGTGTACTGGGATGATTGTCATGTGCACATTTCTGAGAAATTCAAACGATGATCCAACGGAAATGTTGACCCCAATCCTAAATTAAAATGTCTCCCAGATATGGAATTTTATTTCCTTCTATGGGGAATATCATTACAAAAAAATGCTATTCAACTCTTATGGGGTCTGACTGGGATTCTGTTTGTGTGCGTCATGCCATGACTCAGAGCTCTGTGTATGTGTGTGTGTGTGTGTGTGTGTGTGTGTGTGGTTTCCAGAGGGCATAGCAAGGAAATATGGCTCAGTGAAAGTGAATCATTATTATTACTGTACAGTAAAATCCATCTGATCCCCAGTCCTTTCACACTCCTCCTCCTCAGCAGTGTGTGAGTTTGCAGTGTGCCAGCACTCATCCCATCTGCTTCAGGATTCACACACACACACACACACACACACACATGCTCAGCCAGTCCACATCAGGCCAGCCAGGATGCCGCAGACAGATTAACTGTGAATCTGTTTAAACTGCGACCTGATGGCTGTGATCTAAATCCCTCTGCACAATTAGCCTGTTTTCACTGCATCTATCTATCTATCCATCTCTCTATCTATATATCTGTCTACCTATCTGTCTCTCTGTCTGTCTGTTTGTCTCTCTATTTCTCTCTGTCTGTCTGTCTGTCTGTTTGTCTATGTATCTGTCTCTGTCTGTCTGTCTGTTTCTCTCTCTTTCTGTCTATCTGTCTATCTATCTGTCTATCTATCTGTCTCTATGTCTGTCTGTCTCTCTATTTCTCTCTGTCTGTCTATCTGTCTGTCTATCTGTCTGTCTATCTCTCTCTCTCTCTGTCTGTCTATGTATCTGTCTCTCTGTCTGTCTGTCTGTTTCTATCTATCTATCTATCTATCTATCTATCTATCTATCTATCTATCTATCTATCTATCTGTCTGTATGCCTATCTCTCTGTCTGTCTGTCTATATATCTATCTCTCTGTCTGTCTGCCTGTTTCTCTATCTATCTATCTATCTATCTATCTATCTATCTATCTATCTATCTATCTATCTATCTATCTGTCTGTATGTCTATCTGTCTGTCTGTTTGTCTGTCCTCACAGTGTCTGTATCTCAGTTTGGTCCTGGGCTCAGTGAGGGCATTTCTGCATGTGCTTTTCTATGTGTGGGTTTCCTCCAGGTCCTCCGGTTTTCTTTCACAGTCCAAAGACAAGCACAAGAATATAATAAATAAATGAATATATTGTATTATGTTTGTGTAGGTTTCCTTTGGGTACTCCGGTTTCCTCCCACAGTTTAAAGACAAGCGACTGGTTATATTAAATTCCCCACAGGTGTGAACATGAGTGTGAATGGTTGCTTGTGTCCGTTTTAATCCTGCAATCTGTTCAGGGTGTACCCGGACTCTTACCCGAATTCAGCTTGGATTGGTTCTAGCTTTCCCCATGACACTGATGGATCGGCAGTATAGATGATGGATGGTTGGATGGATGGATGCCAATTCACCCAAAGCAATAGAAAGAAGTGAGAAATATATTTTTTCGCTTTCTTCCTCGACTGCCTATTGGATCACAGCCTTGATTTTTTTCTAGCCGTAAGTGATAGGACCTCTGCTCTACGTACACCCTGCCTGTGATTTGCACATCAGCTCACATGAAGCCATCTGCCATCAGTTACCACCAAAAAGGATTAAAGTCTAATTTTCACCAGTTTGATCATCTTCATCTTGTAGCCTTTATTTGAAATTGATTTAAGATAGACGGAGTTCCTTACATGTGTGAACGGTTTGGTGATTATGGTGGACGTTTTTGGGTTTTAAACATCAGTCGACAGTAATTGAGAGGCGTTATGGGGAGGAGGGGCAGTGATGGTGGTGGTGGTGGGGGTAAAATGAGCCATTTCCACCAAAATTCAGAGCAGCTATTCTAAAAAACAGGGGAACACTGGCAGCTCAGTTTTGGCTATGCTAGTTCCAAACTGCACTCTTAGCTATTGATTGCTAATTAGCATAGCATTAGCTTAGCTCAGGTGAGGATGAATGAGCAGAGATGTATACAGATGATTATTACTTGACCGGTACAAAAGAGCTACACATTATAGGCAAAGCTAGAATCAGTGCATAAAACTTCATGGGTGTATTGTCCTAGGGTGGTGACAGCTCTGTGACTTCATTATGGAGTGTGTAGGTCATGTGAGACACTGGTGGGACAACGTGTCAGAGGGGCATGGGAGGAACACTGCTGATGTAGCACCGCTAAGGGCTCTACCCATTACACTGGACATCGCACAGTCACCTTAACCAGAAGAAAGTACTTTATTTGTCATGCACATTACAGAGTAAGTCAGTTTTTCACATAATCCCAACTTGCGAGGAAGAGGTGGTCAGAACACCGGGTCAGGAATGATACAGCACCCCTACAGCGGAGAGGGTTAAGGCTCTTGCTCAAGAGTCCATCAGTGGTAGCCTGGCAGAACGAGGGGAAGAACCTTGACCTTCTGTACAGTAAACCACAGCCTTGACTTTTAAGCCACATGGTTCTTCGCTCTTCCTGTAGCCTTTTGACTACAAATCAAATCTGTAAATCGCACAGCTATTATCAGCTGTTGTAAAATGAAATATGACGCTGTAGGGATTCTGGATGAGCATCCTGGGTTCGAGCCCTGTGCCCCGCAAAAGTGTTTCTGTATGGTCTTTGCATGTTCTCCCCCAACATGAATGGTTTCCTCTGGGTACCTCGGTTTCCTCCCACAGTTGAAAGGCATGCACGTTCGCATAATTGGCTGTTCCAACTTTCCCCTAGGTGTGTGTGAGAGTGTGAGTGGTTGTGTGAGTGTGTGTGTTGGCCCTGTGATGGACTGGCAGTTTAACATGAATTAATAAATGTTTATCTTACTTGTTGGAGGAAACTGCAGTGCCCGGAGGAAACCGACGGAGGCACAGGAAGAACATGCAAACTCCACACACAAGGACTTCTTGCTATGAGGCGGACACACTAATTATTATGCCACTGTGCCGCCCACATTCACCAAAAGCCCCACACAGAAAGATCACGCACGTCCAGACAGTCATTGGCTATCTAGGTGCTAATAGTTAAATGATGGTAAACAAGTAGTTATGTGTCTGGTAAGTTTATCACTGACCAGCGGTCTGGATTTGGGTTTAAACTGGCAGATATGAGGCAAAATTTGCATTTGATTTAGTTTGGATTTCTTTACTGGAATGGGAATTGGGAGAAATACTGTAATTGTGCAGTCATTGTGTTTTCTGATGGGAAACGCTGGAAACTCCGCACCCCCTTAATTCCCTTACCAGGAGAGTTTCTGCTCAGTCGCGTATGGATTAAATGTTTTGGAGAGTACGCATGTTTAAAACAAAAGCAGGAGTGCAGACGGAAAAATTTCCAGTTTTCTCAGATCTCCAATCTGCAAAGGACACAGACCCAGAGAACAGGAAACCTGCTATTTGGTTTGATACATTCACAACAGTCGGGTATAATGAGTCTCATTCCAAACGCGTGACATCACCCTGAACTTTAGACGTCTGATCGAGGCGTCGCTTCTACAGATAATCTTCATGACATTCTTATTATCCTCACACAATTCCAAAAGCAGCATTCTGATTGGTTGGGGGAGGAAAAAAGCTGTAGGGAAAACAATACATAATGCACAGAGGAAGGCACTGAATGAGCTGAATGGTGGGCAGTCATTTATCTCGACACGTCTTCTGGAACGTTTTCCACAATCACCTCTTTGGACGTCTCCAAAAAAAATTCCTGCTTTGAGAATGTAAAGTAAAGAACCAACCTGCTCGGGGAATACAGTGATATGTTTTAATGTCTAGAGATGAACTACAGATCACATAAACATGCATGAGCGTCTCTGAATCACTTTCTGTGTACGCAAAGCAGTACAGCATTCTGGAATATTCCATCCATCTGTTCCATTCCTCCATCTGTCCATCCGTTTACAGACTTGTGTATTCACACTCCTTGAACTTTTCCACATTGCAGATTATGATTGCATAAGTATTTACCCCTGTTAGTATAAAACTCCTAAATTAGTTCTGGTGCAACCAGTTATCATCAGGAGTCACCTGATTACATGAAGGGTGTCTAATTGTGAGCAATTAAAGTGTCTCTATAAATAAATCTGTTCCTGGAATAATCCAGAGTTTGGTGGAGAATTATGAAGCGTAACAAAGAAAAAGGAGAGATCAAAAAATTCTTCACGCCTACTTTTATTTGCCAACCGTTCTCCACTCCCAGTTTTATTCGGCAACCATTCTCCGCTCCCACTTTCATTCGCCGACCGTTTTCCGCTGTCTTTTATTCGCTGAGACTTCTCCGATCCCACTTTCATTCGCCGACCGTTTTCCGCTCCGACTTTTATTCGCTGAAACTTCTCCGTTCCCACTTTTACTCGCCGACTGTTCTCCGCTCCCACTTTCATTCCCCAAACAATTCTTCATGTCTACTTTTATTTGCCAACCTTTCTCCACTCTCACATTTATTCGCTGACCGTTTTCCGCTCTGACTGTTATTCGCTGAGCGTTCTCCACTTCCACTTTTATTCTCTGAGCGTTCTCCACTCCCACTTTTATTCCCCGACCATTCTCCTCTCGCACTTTTATTCCCCGACCATTCTCCTCTCGCACTTTTATTCGCCGACCGTTCTCCGCTCCCACTTTTATTTCCCGATGCAATGGCATCAGGGGTGTGCTTGAGAGTCCCTAGCCATAGGAGTGCAGGTTTGGTAAAATAATATTTACTCTGTCTTCTGCATTAAGAAAATGTAGTATAAGTGAAAGGAAGCGGCACGGTGGCACAGTGCTTAGCACATTCACAGCAAGAAGGATAGGGGTCGATTCCTGGGCCACAGCGTTTCTGTGTGGAGTTTGCATGTTTTCCTTGCACTTGCGTGCATTTCCTCCGGGTACTCCGGTTTCTTCCCACAGTCCAAAAACATGCACAGTAGGCTAATTGGCGGTTCCAAATCACCCCTAGGTGTTAGTGTGAACGGTTGTGTGAGTGTTGGTCCTGTGATGGCCTGGCGAGCTGTCCAAGGTGTACTCTGCACTCGCTCAGAGTCGGTTGAGATGGTCGCCTGCCTCCAAAAGACCCTAATTAGGATAAAGCAGCTTATAAAAATGAATGAATGGATGAATGATGAAGTGAATGGGACCTTGGTTCAATTGCCTCCATTCATTCAAGATGTGGCAATAATGAAGGAGTAGCGCTCCATGAGAACAATTCCACTCGGCTGCAAAAGCCCCCACACTGAGGCATGTCTTACTTTTCCACAGACAAGATTTAATGTTTCTTAATAATTAAGATAAGACGCTCTGATCTACTGATCAGAAGATCGAAGTCCCAGTACCACCAAGCTGCCACTGTGGAGACCTTGAGCAAGGCCCTTAACCAGCAACTACTCAGTTATATAAGTGATATTAAAATGGTTAATCTGGATGAGGGCATCTGCCAACTGCCGTAAATGTACGAATTGTAAGCAATGCAGCTGAATGGAGGCCTGGGGTGCAGTTGAGGAGGTCCAGGAGGAGCGCAGATCACACACATGGAAAAGGTGGAGATCAGATCAGATCAGAACAGATTAAATGAACCAAGGCTCTTTCTCTATTTAGAGTAACCCGAGGACTTGTAAACCACAGAACAGATTACTAATGAGCTACTTCCCAGACAATGCTAAATTTGTTAAATCTGTCCAACATGCAACAAAGAAAGAAAGATGAGTGTGTTCTCACCGTGCAGAAGGTTTAGTTTAGGATAATGAACACTGACTGCAAGAAAGGATTTACTATTAACAAGAATATGGGCTTTCATCCATTTATCCGTCCATTTATCTATCCATCCACCCATCCATCCATTCATCCATTATCTATACCACTTGTCCAACTGCAGGGAGAGCTGGAGCCAATCCGTGCTTACTACAAGTGTGAGGCGGGGTTACATGGGGCTAACACAGACACGAACAACCATTTGATTTGAATTCCCTGTCTCTCTCTCTCTCTCTCTCTCTCTCTCTCTCTCTCTCTCTCTCTTTCTCTCTCTCTCTCTGTCTCTCCTTCTGGCTCTCTGTCTTTCTCTGTCTCTCACAAAATCAGGAGTAAGATCATTTTATATGAAAAAATAATGCAATGATACCGGTGACAGTAGCAACTTCGCCTTGTTTATTTGACCTTCATGCTAATTTATTACAACATTACTGTATGAGCCGTGGTGGCACGGTGGTGTATTGGTTAGCACACCCACCTCACAGCAAGAAGATTTGAGTCCCGGGCTCGGCAAGGGCATTTCGGTATGCAGTTTGCATGTTTGTCTCGTGCTTGCATCGGTTTCCTCCAGGTACTCCGGTTTCCTCTCACAGGTCAAAGACATGCACATTAGGCTAATTGGCTCGGTGTGAGAGTGAGTATGCCTGGCTGGCAAGCTGTTTAGGCTGTGCCTCATCTTTGCTCAGTGTCGGCTCCAGCTGCCCCCCAACCCTAGTGGCATTAAGCATTTCAGCGAGTGAGTGCGAGAGTATGAGCTGTATTAGCCTATGAATTTGTGTAAATCTTTTTAATTCCACCTTTATAAATAACGATCTTCTGTCTGGGATCGGCCTTAGAAATAGGTCGAGGAGCAGACATGCGGGATGAACTTGGGGTAGACCATCTTCTCCTCCTTCTCTGCTTCTCTTTAGAGGTTTTCAGGAACATCCTACGTGACGAGCTGGAGGGATTATATATGCCGTCTGGACTGGGAATGCCTCGGGATCTCCCAGTAGGAGCTGGAGAGTGTCGCTGGGGAGAGGGCTGCCTGAATTTCCCTCCTAGACCTGTTGCATCTGCAACCCAACCAGGAATAAGCGGAGGAAAATGGATGGATAGATGGATGGATGAATGTATGTACCAGACACATTTTGGCAATCAGTGTTACAGTACAGCACTATACATACACGGATACAGATGTCACGAATTCTCTGGCAGTGTGAGGCTAAAGCGCCTGTTTTCTCTACTTCAACACATCTGTATTAAAACAATAAATCTAGTGAAGTCTGTCTGACTGATCTTCCAACCGAGCCCGCTCCCCACTGCTGCAACAACCCTGAAAATAATATCATGACCTTAAATGAACTTCTATTGTCGTGTGTCAGACTAAACTAAAACCACAGAAAATCCCAGTTTGGGTAAGAAAGTGACGTTATAGTGAAAGTGCAGGATCAGATGAGTATTATAGCATGCTGAACACGTGCATCTGCTTCCCGTTAAAATTAATCACAGCGTGTTTTAGCGTCATGGACAGAGAATTCTTTCCAACAAGCAGAACCAATTTTTTCCCCACTTTATTGGATACAGTATGTGGGTCAAATACCCTTTTTTATTTCCAAACAGTATCTGCTGTATTTTGCCATGAATAAATGGCACGTTCGCCTCACAGCAAGAAGGCCTGGGTTCACTTCCCAGGCTCGGGGCGTTTCTGTGTGGAGTTTGCATGTTCTCCTCATGCTTGCGTGGGTTTCCTCTGGGTACTCCGGTTTCCTCCCACCGTCTAAAAACATGCACGGTAGGCTAATTGGATGTTCCAAATCACCCCTAGGTGTGAGAGTGAGTGGTTGTATGTGTGTTGGTACTGCGATGGCCTGGCGAGCTGTCCAGGATGTTCCCTGCCCTCGCCCAGAGTTGGCTGAGATGGCCGCCAGCCTCCCGTGACCCCAATGAGGATTAAGCGGCTTAGAAAATGAATGAATGAATAATATCAATCACAAATTAAACCCAAACACTGGGTGGAAAAGCAGATTCATGCAGCAGAGGATAATGACTGGCTTGCTGGATGCGCTCCATCACAGCAATCTGTTATATTTATACTTTGTTATAATGAATTCGTCACGTGTTCAGTCATTTGCTGATGATCTCAGCTGACATCGGGTGAAGGTGGGGAACACCCTGAACAGCTCGCCAGGCCATCGCGGGGCAACACACACAACCATTCATGACCTTTACTATTTATTTTTTAGTTTAGTTTATAAACTGAGGATTTTATAGATCATTTTTCTTTTATATAGCGTGATAACAATGAAGCCACCTGCTCCAACTGTCCGTAACAAACTGTGAGTGTCTGTCATTTTCATTCAAGCATTATCCTCTCAGGATAATGTTTCTGAATCCCCTGATAGTGGACCAATCAGATTGCACCATTTTTGTGTACTAATATAACAATCACATTCTATATTGCCATGCTATTATGTGTTCGGCACTTTTCCACACTTCATCTTTGAACCAGATTTGGCATCTTAACCGTTTTATGCTGTTATGTTTTCGTACCCAGTACAATTTAATATTCAGTGAATTTTTATTATGTAGTATCTGTATTAAGCCAACGCATTCGCATCATACACAGGCATGTTCAGAAGCCACTAAAGTGGCTCCTCGCATTCCTCAGTATGGGAGCAGGGAGATGATGTACTGGCTTGCCACAGTTCTCGTAAAGGCAGGCGCGAGCCGCTATAGCATCTTACAGCAGATTTGTAAAGAGTTATAGTTCAAAGACACAGTGTTCACTCTGTCTCTCTCTCTCTTACACACACACACACACACACACACACACACACCACAGACTCAGTTTAGTCCTTTACATGACACTGCTAAGACGTCTAAGCAGATCTTCCACTCTACCGCCATGAAATGCTCTTTGAAGTGCATTATGAACTTGTTGTGTCTAAAGAAAGTATTACAGAGGGAAAGAAAGACAAGAACATATTTATGGGTTTTTATTTTCGTGAATATAAACAATAAAATAAAATGATAAGTAAATAATTAACAAATGGTCACTGGTCTTTTGAGAATTTGAATCAGAATGTTTGAAGTATTATTATAAAGTAAAGGAAGTGTGCTGTAGTGATAAGAGAGTCGAATAGTCAATCCTGAAAGAAACCTCCTGCATGTCAGAATGACTCATCTGGAGCGTTACTCAGAATTCCAGCTTTATGAGATTTTCGAAAATCCTTCAGACGTCACAGTTACGTGAGTTTAATCAGTTACAGATACCAAACTGAACACGAGATTTGCAGTCAGTAAACTTGCCCTCTTTTTCCCTTTTCGCTGTGTACATCACCTATTTAGGGATAGTTTCCGTTCTAAATCCTGATTGGCTGAGCTCATTGTAAAAAGCCTTGACGTACATACTCCATATGACTTCCGTATCACTGCACTTGCGCTTGACTTCATGCCTAATAGCACCCTTACCTGTGATAACACTGCTGTAAACACACATGGATACTCAGGTGTGCTGGACTCATTTTTATCTAGAACCCACTCGACATTTTCAGTGTGAGCTGATTTAAAGATTAGCAAGATGAATTATCTTTTAAGAGATATAAATGCATATATTCCATCGTTCATCTAGAGTTTTAGTAAGCGCTTTATCACCGTCATGGCTGCCGAGGCTCCAGAATAAAATAAGGAACACACTCTAAATGGGGGGCAGGGACGACTCTATGTTCTGACAGCCAAATTGGTCCGACAACCCTGCTCATGTAAGATGGGCAACTTGTTTAAATCAGTTGGATAACCTAGTTAGTTCAGTTGGGTTACAGTTAGTGTTAGGACTGTTGGACCAATGGGCTGTCAGAATATAGGTCTGTAGCCAATAGGATACTAGTCCATCACAGCACAAAATATACACCTATATTCACACCTGGGGTAACTCGGTTCTTTTTCTTTTTTTTTAGTTAGTTAGTTTGTCAGGTTTTTTTTAAATGAAACTAGAAGCCATAGATACAGTATGTGCTCTCACCTTTTGCAGGACCCGGTATAAAGATGAGTCATACACACGAGACCTCATCAGATTTGAACTTTGCACATAAAATGACCTGAGAATAAAATAGTTTCCAATGTGTTCATCACAAAATCCCTTCATTTACCCCATCTACTCTTAATTAGACATTATTATAGCACACTGCAGGCTCATGTGATGCTTCCTCCACCGTGTTTCACTCTGGGGCTGATATATTCTGAGTGAAGAGCAGAGTTGGGTTTCCGCCAAACATAACACAATGAGCTCTGTCCCATGGCCAAATACAGACGATGACTTCTGAAGCTTTTACCAGATCGAATTTAGAGATTTCATAGCAACAGGAGTGAAAACAGAAGCAATTACAAGTGAGATCTATCTATCTATCTATCTATCTATCTATCTGTCTATCTATCTATCTGTCTGTCTAACTCATACTTACATTTCCAATATGTCGCTTTAAAACACCAGTAATTAAGTTACATATAATTTAATTCATTCATTCATTTGCCGAACCGCTTCATCCCACTAGGGTCACAGAGAGGCTGGAGCTCAGCTGACCCAAGCCAAAGGGTGGGTACACCCTGAACAGCTCACCAGACCATCACAGAGCCAACACGTACAACCATTTACACTCAAACTTACAGGGGCAATTTGTAACAGCTAATTAGCCGAAGGTGCATGTCTTTGGACTGGTGAAGGAGAAACTTCAAACAGAACCACCCTCACCGAGCCAAGGACTCTAATCTTGGACCATCCTGCTGTGAGGTGAACATGTTAAACGCTACACCACCATGCCGCCCCATGTCACTCACAGGGATCAGGGATCTGAACTCATCTGTGCAAAAAGGGGCGGGTAGCGCTTACCCTCCGAGTGTGTTAGGCCACCTTCAAATGCGCATGTGCAGCAGTTCGTAAAGAGGCGGGTGGCAGCATTGCATGTCACGGAGGGGGTATGTGCATGCTTATGCCTCTCCCTGGTTGTGTGTAATAGGGACACTTGATGGGTGGGAATTAAATAAGACTAAAATTAAAGGGGAAAAAAAACAGGAGTGAAATTAATAAATAAATGTAAGATGCTAGGTTCCAGTTGGAAAGCTTTCTTATAAATTCCATTAATAATTCCAGTAAAGATAGCGACATTAATGTGTGTGTGTGTGGGGGGGGGGGTATCCTGAGATACTACATTCTATGAGAAAATCCATGTGACATTTTGAAGAACTGGCAGTGGATGATGTTTGATATTTTTTGAAAGATTAGTAGTTAGCTACATTAGCTTTGCAAAGCATAACAAACGAGCCTGACGAGACGCTAAACATGTCTTGGCTTATCAAGTACATTTGACAGTAGGAGGACTTGTCACTTCAGGGAAAAATGAACAAGTGTATGCTATGCATTTAGTTTCTTTTACTCAGACTACAGTTTATGAAGCCTGGGCTTTCTGTAGCCTTAAAAATGTGATCTATGTCGTACCATGAGTAAGAGTCAAGTAAATTAAAGTCAAATAGACATAACACACGACCCAATAAATACGCAGATTTTAGGACATGTTTGAATTAAAACACATGGCATGTGTGTGTGTGTGTGTGTGTGTGTGTGTGTGTGTGAGTGGGAAAGCAACACCATCTGCAACCAATCAGCACTTTCTCTGTTTAAACTCATGCAGCACAGTGAAATGATCTAACGTCACAAAATTCCTGCGGTTTAGTCCAAGTCCTCAGTCCTCTGTGTACTGAAGTTAGAAATCTTCACCTAATCTCAGTTTCGAAAACCCAAGTGCACATGATATTGTTGACTTAAACTACTTGCAACTGTGCCTTGTGCGCTGGAGTAATGAAAAGTGAGCAAGTGTGGAAGGAGGGAATCCTACAGAATCTTCTGGGACAGTGACGATAAAAACGTGGACAGTGTGGCTCCATATTCTTTCATTCAAGTGTATGAATGAAAGGAAGACAAAAATCCTCCTCGGTGTAATCTCACTCCATCAAAAGCGTGTCTGAGCATCTCATCATGCGATTGCTCCAGAAGGATATCATTCATTCATTCATTTATTCTCTGACCCACTGAATACTACTAGAGTCCTGAGGAGGCTGGAGCCAATACTGAGCTCAACAGTCCATCGCAGGACCAACACACACAGCCATTCACACTCACACTAGGGGCAATTTCATTCATTCATTCATTTTCTGAACCGATTAATCCTAATTAAGGTGGCGGGGAGGCTGGCACCCATCTCAGCCGACTCTGGACAAGGGCAGAATACACCCTGGACAGCTCGCCAGGCCATTGCAGGGCACTACGAGCAATTTGTAACAGCCAATCATCCTGATGTGCATGTCTTTGGACTGTTGGAGGAAACCAGAATACCTCGAGCAAACCCACACAAGAATGGCGAGAGCAAACAAACTCCACACAGAAATGCCCTCGCAGAGCCCAGGACTCAAACCCAGGACCATCTTGTTGTGAGGCAGATGTTCTAACCACTGCACCACCGTGCCGCCATCCAGCCAGCCGGGTTTTTCACCGGGTGACAGTGGTAACTCTTCACCGTCGACTATACACCTTGTCTTAGGACCACTGTGGACTTAGATGGCTAAAAAGCCAGGTATCGATGTGTAATCCGAGTGTTGGCCTCCTTCATGTGGTGAAGCCACTGGAGTGGTCATGGTCAGAAGAGAGAGTGAAAGGGCATTCCAGGAGGTAGTATCTAAGGGTGAAGACCTCCCACCTACTAGATGGCCAGTCTCTTCTTCTCAGAGTTGCTTTACTTGGTCTCATTCTACAAGGTCATTCGGCTGACATGCGACACTAGACACTCCTCCCCCTTTACTGCCTGGGATAAAAAACGGTGCTTACCCTCAGTCTTACATTACATATCAGTCTGCAGAACAAAAAAAAAAGAGAAAAGTCAGGTGAACGCAACAGTCGACCCCCTCACATATTATTATCTGGGTGAAAAATTTGTTCTCAGTGTTCTGTGCATTGGACCAGATCTGGCACCTCTTGTCAGTAACATCAGTGGCAGGCTGGTGATCTCTGAAATATTAGGTACAAATCTTCTGTAATAGCCGACCCACCCCATGAACTGCCTCATACCCTTTGGTCTTCTCAGGAACAGTCTCTGTGGAATGTGCTTTGAAGCCAGACTGATAAGGTCTTGGAGGTTGTTCTGTAAGAGATAGAGAGAAACAGTTGATTGTAGACAGTGTGTTCAAGAGTTAAAAACAAATAAATAAAAAGGAAACCGTCATACAAGGTTGGTAGTTGCTGATGATCCAAAGTCGATTTTTTTTAAAAAGTCTTTTAAATGCTGTTGACGCATGACCTGATGATACTGAGTTTATTGATGATTGTGGTGATGCAGAGGAGGAGGTCTTGGGAGCTGGTCTGGAGCATTGTGAAAGGGATTGGATCCAGTGGGCAAGTGGTAGGATTACATGATGCGTTGACTTGTGAGATCTTCTGTTGGTAGACTGGGAAAATATGCCAACAAAGGGGAAAAGGAAAGCTCATTGTGTAGTGTAGGAGAAATGATTGAGGCTCTGAAGCTGATGACCCTGGAACAGAAGAGAAGCTTTCTGCACCGACCATGACTACAGAAGTTATGAACCAGAAATAATCATTATCATCTTGATCTTTTAAAACATCTCGCTTAGTGTAGTTAAAAGTCTAAAACACATCTAGGTACAGACCATGAATTGGGGCACTGGAAAAACATATCATTCATTCATACATTCATTTATTTGCTAAACCGCTTAATCCTACTAGGATCATCGCCCTGAACAGCTTGCCAGTCTATCGCATGGCCAACACACACAACCATTCATACTCACACCTGGGGCAAGTTGGGACAGCCAACTGGCCTAACACGCATGTATTTTGACTGACGGTGGAAACCGGAGTATTTGGGATAAACCCATGCAAGTCTAGGGAAAACATTCCAGTTCCATACAGAATCTCCCCCGCCAAGCCTGGGACTAGAAACAAGGACCTTACGCTGTGGGGCGGAAGTGATAACCTCTACACCACTGTGCCTCTGTAAATAAAATGCGAATTGAATTTATGACAGGTGGTCTAATAGATTTGTTAACCCTGGGTTTACACTGGGGCCATGATGTCTGTGATCTGTTATTCAAAAAAAGATTTATGAGCAGGTTTAAAGCTCGATTTGGGTGGGGTTTTTTGATTTTCACAAGGAGGCAGGGTGCGTCCGAGAGATATAACTTGAAGGAATCATGACGCCAAGTTTATCAAGATCCCCTTCGATGGTGCTTCGAGGTCTGTTAAGGTCTGTTAAGCTCTGCTGCGCTCTAACACGCTTCCCACGTTCTATCATGATTGGAGTCAAATCGCAATACATCGTACTAATCAGCACGATCATCACAAATCCACCAAGTTCTCTCAAGATCATCACGATTTGATCCCACAACCCCCCCCACGCTCATCCTGGTTCTATCAAATCGTGGAAATCGCAGACATCGTGCCCCAGATTAAACATGACAACACAAATGAAAGGCAGATGTCTCCCCATCAACTCATCTTACATTCTCCTGTTGCAAATGAATGAAACTCCCCACCTTTGTCAAGAGTTGGTTGGCAAATGAATGAATAAATAAATGAATAAATTACATTTCAATGCAAAACCATGATGATATCCTCTTCTGCAGCTTCAACATGTGTCAAACACCTGATTATTGAAGAATCGTTTCCAGCTGGCCAACACCTGAACAACAATAGCTGATGTGCTAACTTGTCCATGGGGAAGCTGATTTATTCTGATCATCCTTTGGATCGTTTTCTTCATGGTATGGCAAATTGGAATTATGCTAGTTGATGGTTTCTGAAAACTGCCTTGATCCTTCAAAAGAATAAAAGGGTATGCCGCACTCTGAGATATTAATCCATTTGCACTAGGCCGGAAGTTCTCGTTCATGTCATCACTAAAAAACCGGCAATATAGTTTATCCCAGCCTCTCTGTACTTGTAGAAGCAGTCTACCTTCGGGAAGACAAGCAGGAATAGAAGCTCCAGATGTATCCACTCACTCATTTGCCAAACCGACTAATCCTACTAGGGTCACGGGGAGGCTGGATCTCTCGCTGGACAAAGTACTCCCTGAACAGTTCACAAGACCGTTGCAGGGCCGACACATACCCAACCATTCACACTCACATCCACACCTAGGAGCAAGTTGGATCAGCTAATTAGCCTGATTTGCATGCCTTTTGCCTTTGGAAGGAAACCAGAGTACCTGGGGGAAACCCACACTAGCACAGGGAGAACACACAAACTCCACACAGAAACCCCCTTGCCGACCGCAGAGCTCGAAACCAGGACCTTCCTGCAGTGAGGCTAGAGTGCTAGCCACTACACCACGGTGCCCCCAAAATGTAGCAATTAGAGTACGCAAAAACGCACAGCTCCAGCACTGCCTGAGAATTCCTCCAACATCAGTACCGTGTCACAGCTTGAGCAACGCTGTTACTGGAGAGCTGAGCTGCCAAGAAAAACTTTCGTTTTCTGTATCCGCCACTGAATATGAGCCATTTTCAACCTGTTGTCAAGCCACAGACCATCTTTCTCATGAAGCGTGTTTAGCAACCTATTGTTCTATCTAACAGTATAAGGTATCCGTAATGAAGAAAAAGCATCGCAGAGGTTAATGTGTGCCTTCTGAGTGGGTCCTCTGGATGCAGGAAACACAGCATCATGCGCTTTATATTCAGAAAAGCACCAAGCGTGGATCATGGATGTGTTCACTGACAGGCTATCACAAGTATTTACCTTCAGCCACTTTCTTGAAGCTTAACCAAAAGTGTTCAAATACACTTCAGTGTTTCGACGGGGATGTGTCGCCTGTGGAATGACATCATGTGCTGTGTAGTGTTATAATATAGAGATCCATGTCATGTAATTTTTGGTGAGATCTTTAGCTTTGGGTTAATTTAATAGTATTTACTCTCATAGAACGGTAACCACGGCAGCACGGTGTTGCAGTGGTTAGCACGTCCTCTTCACTCTAAGAAAGTCCTGGGTTCGAGTCTCAGGCTCAGTCGTTTTTGTGTAGAGTTTGCATGTTCTTCCCACACCTACATGGGTTTCCTCTGGGTACTCCGGTTTCCTCCCACAGTCCAAAGACATGCAAATTAGGCTAATTGTTTGTTTCAAATTGCCCATAGGTGTGAATGTGAGTGTGAAAGGTTGTGTGTGTGTGTTGCACTGCAATGGTCTGATGAGCTGTTCAGGGTGTACCTTGCATTCGGCCAGTGTTGCTAGGATAGGCTCCAGCCTCCCCACAATCCTAATAGAGGATAAAGCAGTTTGGTGAACGAGTGAGTAAGTGAATGTGGTAATGATGACAACACAACTATTTAAATTATCATTGAAAACTGTGGCATCTTTATGGCGCTACCTTCCGTAGCGCCATACTAATTTCATTTAAATTCAGTTTACAGTAAATTCAGTTAACGCTGCCTCTGTTCCATACTCTATGTTTCACAACAGGTAAAGAGCCACGTCATGCGGGTCAGTTTTTAAGAAAAATCTGATTTTTTTTTTTTATAGGCATAGAAATTATTCTCTTCTTCTCCTACGGTTTATAACACGAGTTAGCAGGTTTTGAAAGTGGAGGTATTAGTGGGACATGAAAAAGTGGCTAAGGGAAATAACTTACTTGACTTGAAAATTTCACTTTACCAAACTCACCTGTGGTGCGATATGACATCCTACAGTTGTGCTACAACAGACATACGAGTTTCATGCACTTTCAGGGTCATCTGATATTCCATGAAGGCTCTACATTAAACCCACTGGTCCTCCTTATGTATTCACATGCATTATATGGCAGTAGATATATATTATACAAGGATTTTTTCATCGTCCAATTCGACTTAGAGCTAAATCATTTTGGTATTTTATATGTGAAAACAACTATTCAGCTTTCAAATCAACCTCACCAAAACCTACATCAGTCCCTTCTGTCTTAGCTCCACAAATTTCATATGGCCAAAAAATAATAATTATAATAGCAGCTTGCCTGTCGTGCTAGTTAACTGTGTATGAGCTGAATAAATCGGTCACAGTGTGTTGAATGCTAATCCCTAAATTGTGAGCACTATAACAGAATATGAAGATGCTACAGTTTATAACCTTTTTTTTATTAAAAAAAAAAGCTTCACAGAGCATTAACAGTGAATAGTAATAATATTTTAATTGCTTGTTATGCATATATCTATAATTCAATTAAATTCAATTCAGTTTTATTTGTATGGCGCTTTTTACAATTGACATTGTCACAAAGCAGCTTTACATAGTAAAATGAAATTAGGGAGGAGTCTAAAAATTTTTCTACAACCCCTACACGTCCCTAATGAGCAAGCCCGCGGCGACAGTGGCAAGGAAAAACTCCCTCAGTTGACACAA
>JAQMYF010000003.1:32346755-32360087 GCA_030014195.1 Neosilurus mollespiculum
ATAAAGTGCAAAGTGTGCATCTTTGTGCAAACAGTGCAAGACAGTACAGTGCAACAATAGTACTAAAAAGAAAAAGATAACACAAGAATGGGACAATTAGCGCCGCAGGAGAGAGAGAAAAGGATAGTGAGAAAATTAGGGTTAAGGTTAGACCTGATAAAAATTTTTTTTCGTGGACTGCAGACAGAAAATCACACAATTTTCTGTGGAATGAAAATTGGTGCGTCACAGTACCTTCTACGTTGCTCATGCAAATGGTAATAATAAATGATATTAGCCCACAGGTTTACTGAAGCACTGATCCCAGAAACTCAGCAGGGTTGAGACTGTTTAGTAACTTAATAGTACAAGAAGAACGAGTCTACTCAAGCTTTAATGATATTAACGTGATTTACTACTGATGTGATTCTAACTAATAAATTTGCTGTTAGTATCATGTGATCTACTTTAATTCAATTCAGCTTTATTTCTATAGCGCTTTTCACAGTTGACATTGTTGCAAAGCAGCTTTACATAGTAAAAGAAATTTTAAAAAAGGAATTTAAACATTTCTTCTAAAAACCATACATATCCCTAATGAACAAGCACGCGGTGATGGTGGCAAGGAAATACTCCATCAGTTGACACGAGGAAGAAACCTTGAGAGGAACCAAACTCAAAAGTGAAACCCATCCTCATTTGGGTGAAACCAGATAAAAATGCAAACCATGCAGGAAAAACTTTACTTTAGTTTTACATGAAGTCTGGTTGGTTATACCACCACTGTAGGTCTCATGCTCATGACAGAATAATGGTCAAAAAGAAGTTTATTCGTGCTGAGTGAAAGTAGGGACTCCGACATGACTGACTATGGCAGCACAACTAAAAAGAGAGAAACCAAAAGGAAGACAGACATGAGGGCTCCCTGTAACATGAGACAATCAGCCATTCCACTGTCAACGGACCTGGGTGAGCATGTGAGAGTAATTCCTCACCACAGTTTACCAGAACTCTCGATGCCTGAGAACCCCCAGATCTGCTCCTTTACCTAATAAAAGGCTATTAACAAAATGCTTGACTAAACAAGTAAGTTTTCAGCTTAGTCTACTTTACTTCACTGTACATGGTTTTACATTACATTATAACATATCAGATTTTATTACACTGAAATAAAGCTCTGGGGTTTGAGCCCAAGAACTGCCAAGCTGCCTCTTTCGGGCCCTTGAGCAAGGCCATTACCCATATTTGCTCTAAAGGGTCCTTTATGATGGCTGACCCTGCACTGACCTGAATTTTGTTTCTGTGCTTTTCTGGATTTTTTTTAAAAGAGAATTAAGTTTAATTCATTCTCTTTATTTTTGTGATATCCAATTCACAATGTTCTGGACATATCTTCCTGACACCGAAAATCTGGTATCAGATAAGTGCTATTTCTACGATTCGTTAAAAACAAATTCTCCCGCTTCGTTGGACTGGTCATTAAAGCCATAGCCTGGAAACCCATTTGTTGACAGAACAGTCTGACAAAAGTCCTTGTACATGTCCTGTGCAGTCGATGATGAGAGTCAGAGCATCAGCTCAGAATCCGTGCTCTGAATTGAGAGTGGTGTTGCATTCGATATGAATGAGGTAATTGAATCTAAGGGCACCGAACAACCCTACGAGCTCCTCCCCCTCACTGTAACTGCAGTCATTCATAACTTTACACACCAACTAACAGAAACAGGAAGTATTTTTACTGATTTACAATCTGCAGTGTGCCACCCAAACACCATACACAATACCAGGAATGGATTTATTATTTATTACAATAATCATATTGTTATATCCAGGAAATTATCCTGCATTAAACTTATTCAAATATGTAAAAAAAAATTGACACAGACAAATAAAATAAAAGCAATTATGTTTGTAATATTTAAATATTGTATATATATTATATTTACTGCAAAGTCTAATGGCAATGGTGTAGTGGTTAGCATGCCCACCTCACAGTAAGAAGGTCCTGGGTTCGAGTCCTGGCCTTGGGTGTTTTTGTATGGAGTTTGCATGATATGCCTGTGCTTGTGTGGGTTTCCTCCGGGTACTCCAGTTTCCTCCCACAGTCCAAAGACATACGGCTGTTTCAAATTGCCCCTAGGTGTGAGTGTGATTCTGAAATATTATGTGTATATTTGCATTGCCATGGTCTGGTGAGCAGTACAGGGTATACCCCGCCTTCGCCTAGTGTTGGCTATGATAGGCGCCAGCCTCCCCGTGACCCTAGTAGGAGTAAGTGTTTCGGCAAATGAATGAATGAATAAATAATAATAATGACAATATTAATAATAATAATAATAATAATAATAATAATAATAATTCCACCTTGTTATAATATCCAAAGAATTCACAAATAATAAAAACTAAAATATAAAATATGTATATAGCAACTTAAATTTTGAAAGTATAAATAATAATTGAAAATTTACCGTTAAAGTAACTTTGAAATGAAACTGAGACTGAAGTGTCCTTCCCACAAGAAAACTTCCCACATTCCTTTAATTGCCTTCAGCACTCTGGGAACACGCCAACAATGTCAAAATCTCAGTGTCACCACACCTGGATAAGGAACACACACACACACACACACACACACACACACACACACACACACGCATACACACAGTAGATATGAGTAGAATCCACATTTGCAAGATTAAGATCACAATTTCATCCAAGCATTACAAAAAGCCATGCAGGAAAAATCCGACAGCCAGCAATTATCCAGTGAAACACAATAGTGCTGTTACTGCAATAACACACCAGTTTATATCCTTTTAATGTTAATGTCTGTCAGGATTAGGCAAGTTCACACAGCAGCCACGCCTGAAAATGCTAGGTGAAGGATATAATGACAGTGTGTTTACTGCAATTTCATACAACAAATCAAAGATGTAATCAAAGACTAGAAATGAGTCACAAGTGAAATAGAGACGCGTAACAGGAAAACAGGTAGAGGCAAATGCATACCAGAAAAATGGTAACACTTCGCAAAAAAAAAAAAAAGAATTTAACTGATCTAAAATACAAACTATTTATTAATCAACCTCAAGTTCTATGCAAAAATAAATAAATAAATAAACCGGGGCTAAGATTTCTCTGTACAGACCAAGCAAACAAGGTTAACAAGTAATTAATTAGATGGCATTTTAAATGGTGGCCTTTTTTAATTTACTTTGGGCGTTCTTACTTTTTCATTCAGGCCGGGATGCTATTGCCAAACTGCACACTTTGGAACAAGGCCCCATCATCCGTGTCTATAAGGGCTTTTGGCTGCTTTCAGCTTGTTTCTCTTCCCCTGGCAAGCAAGAGCTTTACGACGAGCAGGGAGTACTTCCCGGTACTTGCTAAACTCTTTATCCCTTAGGGCTGATCATGCTAGAGGTGCGATAGAAAAGCGACTGACTCAAATAGATTTTTTGAAATTAGTTGTTAAGATGTTTCACGACTCCACATGCAACCAAATATTTTGTGGCTTAAATATACATATATACTGTATACATATTGGGCCAAAGTGGAGAGAAGGTCGTGCAACAATTTGCGACCGAATTGCGAGTAATTTGTGATGGGTTTGTGGATGTTTGGCAGAAAGAAGACAATCTACCGTCATGAATCAGTCGCATTTTGTTCACTTTTTGTTTTAAAACTATTCGTTTTTTATTTATATGTTATTGGTGCCAACAAAATGCAAATAAAATACATGGAGGCCTGGCTGTTTTCTGAGCCAAAGTCTCCAACTTGTTGGTTTTCCTTGTAAACAAAAAACCATTAATTTGTGATCAAAACAGCAACTTTGCAACCTTCTCATGACGTGTGCGGACTGTTTGAGAAGAGTTTGGGACTACTCTGCATCACAGCCCATGCGTCGCCCTTCTGCTGACCAATCAAACTGAGCTTACAATCATTGCTATATATAATAAATAGAGTTAATAAATAACAATTCGGACTGGTGATTTGCAAGCCAGAATATTACAGTGCTGCGATATCCAGCCCAACAGATGGCTGGACGGGGAAACTGAGTGTACACCCCTCTCCTTGCCATGGCATGTGTTCCCAGACCCACAACTTAGGGACATGAGAACCAGGTTGGCTAAGCCATTGACCATGAAATGCGTCAGTTAGTTAGAGGTCTGGGATGTTATTGGTCATACACCTGAGTGGCCTGGCTCTATGGAATATGACTTTTAACGTGGTGTTGCCTTTCTGAGAATAGTTGGAAGAGTAGATGTGACCCAAGTTGTGTGAGATGTTGGAAAGTTGTCTGGGATGGAGTCAGTAGTTGAATGTCTTCATTAGAGTCTCAAATCACAGATGCAACAACTGACAAGGCGTGTATGGATCGTAGTATCTTCATCATGAATACCTGATAGTTTATCTAGTGTAACAAGTGAATAGGAATCACTCGGCTTATCCAGAGTGAAACATCTTGTTGATGAGCAACAATGCGACAGCAGAGGATGACTAGGAATTTGTTTAAACAGTTTTTTACCAAAAAAATCTCGAAATCACCATGTCTCTTCTATAAATATATCAGTTTCAGCCTATGGTTAGGTGGAAAACGCCATTTTTGTTTAATTTTCCAGTAGATACATCAGAACCTGGTAACCATGCTACATGTGCTAATAACTGTTGGATGCACATATTATACAATATATAAAAATAACCTTGCATTTTTACCACAAAATTGATCAATGTCTAGAATATGATAGGAGATAGGGCCTTCCCAAGTCCAACTGGCATCATTTTGTGTTTATACTGGACCTAAAATGGTGGCAGTGACCGTGGCAGTGAGCACATAGTTGAGCGCCCTCTTCAGGCAAAGAGGAATCGGGTAAGTCAGCAGGTAAATAAATAAATACATTTGCATACATCTAATTATTGGCCCTATTTATGTGTCTTTTTTGTGTTTGTTTGCAGAGTGAGAGTAGCTTTTGCCTCAAGAGAGAAAGCTGACAGCAGCAGTATTTTTAATACACTTTTGTAGAGCTAAAAACCAAATCTCAGGTTAAATACAATCAGTGGATGAGACTCTCTCAAGTGCATGCTGAATTTGGTTTAGAATTATTGTGTAGTATTCAGTGTGTGTGTGTGTGAGTCATGAGAAAGGGCGTGAGCATAGCCCCTTGCATCATGACAGCATCAACTGGAATTTACATGCATTGGTACCAGCAGGTGGCTTGCGTGTGAATTGGCAACGTACCATTTGAGATGACAAAGCAATGCTCGTTATGCCATCGCCTGAAAGAAACGTTCAAAACAGTAACCTGGTACAGCATCCAGAGTAAAGGTACCTTTTATTAAACTTATTAAATATGTGCACTCTGGACATGATGAAGGTGAGGCAATTTCTTTCATATTGTAAAGCTGGCTAACATTTTACGCAAGACCAGTGACTAAAAAAAAAATTAGGTAACAGTTTCTTAATATTTTACAGCCAGTTTGGAAATGATAATAAGTGTTTATTATTTGTCTATGCACTGACTTGAAAGCTCCATCCAAGTTTTCAGAGATCCAATATCTGCTGATAATAACCAGTGAAAAAAAAAAAAAGAATGATCGCTGCCATTGGCAATGTGTTTTATGTTTATGATTCACATGTTTCATATCGTTCCGTAAGTAGCACTTATCATAATTGTAGGCTTATATGTTGCAAGGCAGCACTTGTAAGTCCTATTTGCTGGAATGACTATTTTTCTCAGTGTAAGCCATGAAATGGCAATAAAATCATGAATGAAATATTGTGTGAAGTTTCATTTATCATTTCGGCAAGTAATTATATAATTAGCGGGACATACGATATCCATTACTTAATGACATTAACTTGTAATGGTGGTACTTTTAAGCGTTTTTCTTTTATTCATACAATGTTTACACCCCCTACCCCTTACCCCCTTCCTGGACCTCGAAATTTTCCACGCCCTGGTTGCGGTCATGATTGCCCTTAAGTTCTAAGAACTAAAAGAAATGGTAGAAAGCATGGTATCAGAGTCACAGTAATTAATAATACACTTCCCGAAAAAAATATTGCCTTGAATTCTGTGCTGTGCAATCAAATTAAACCCACGTGGTAATCTATACAACATAAATTACCCATCTTAAACTTGAAAAAAAATAAATAAATAAATAAATTTATTCAGCTTATACAGTAGCCAGAATCATGTGGCATAATCAGGCATAATGTCAACATTTAGCAACAATAATAGGGTGTAATCAGGCCAAGCAGACATGCCCACATCATACATGACAACCTGCCCAACCACTTTCACTCAATGAGCACAAATACGCACAAGGATTAGCGTAAGCAGGAAAACACCGGTTTCTACTATCAAAGCAAGTCTATTGAAAATCTTTCATCCACTTAGCTTTGGCATGACCATTCTTATTCAGACATGAGTATCTAAATAAATATCAACCAGCTGGAACAGGAAATAATGGCCTCCTTTACAGAGTAAGCATGTGTAACCTCGGCTCAGATCGATGGTCCCAGATTTTTCTACCATAACAAGAATGTGATGCTCTGAGAAAGCCCACACAAGAGGTGAAGAAGAGCCAAAAGGAGTGTGTAGGTCTGCTGAACTTTTGAGTCCAGGGATCAGCACCAGGCCATACTCGGGAATTTGAAGAATTTTTCAGAGACAATGGAAGTATAAATAAGTCAAAAGCACATTTGAAATTTATTTGTGTGACAGTTAAGTGCATCTATGAAAGTCTGATCTCTGTTTGTGGAAGTGAGGACATCAGAAAAAGACTTGTAGGCGATCAACAATTGTTACCCTCTTCAGGAGTGGCCGACCAACGAAAGTCACTCCAAGAGCAAGGAGTGCGCAAGTCCACAAGGTCATTCTTAAACCTCGGATTTGTTCATGGCTGTATTTTTGATAATAATGATATAATTGAAAGCGCATGCCAGTTCTGATTGGCAGAGGTGAATGCCTCCTAATTGCCCATAAAAGGACATATGGGCATGTGTGCACACAAGTATTCACAAACATGGAATCGCCGGAATTAAAGAGGAAAAAAAAAACTTGACGAGGTAATTGTTTCATGAAAAAGTCTATATATGGTTTCCAATTAGTGTTTCATGGCAACGGCATGTCTACTGCCACCCATTTCGATGTTAAGTGTTCTATCTATATGTGTATATACGTATTCGTATGATGAGTGTTTAATCAGTAGCTTTATTGTACCAGACTGAGAAAAAGGACTGCTTTTAAAAACATATTTCTCACGTCAGTGTCACGCTGTCTGTTCCACTGATTACAGCAAATCTGTCAGTCACGAAGCATTTAAGATCTTGTCATGAGGTATGAGATCACCTGAAGAAATTCAAATCCTGTTTTTTTCTTTCTGCTAGCAAAACACACACACACACACACACACACACACACAGTCCAAAACGTAAAGCAGAAGCAGAGAGGTTTTGTTGTGTTGCGTAACATGAGCGGAGTGTGTTCAGTTGTTTAACGCTGGGTGTGGTGCGAGAGCGCTCTATAGATCAGTGCATTCAAGCAAACACGTTGACAAGGGATTAAAAGCTACTGTGCAGTAATCCTCAGTTCCATCATATACAGTGAAGGGAACATGGATGAGATCTCCAGGGACCAAACATGATAACATGATGAGGGGAACGAATAAATATGACGCTTTTTTTTTTTTTTTTTTTTTTAGCGTACATGCTAAATTTACTGCATCTTCATTTTACATTTTTATACCTTTGTTTTGTTTATTTTATATTCATTGATATGAAGGGAATTCTTTTTTACAAACAATATGTTTAATAAATGAAAGTGTTGGGGGGGGGGGGAGTTTTTCAAACATTAAAATTTAAAAGTGAAACACATCAAATTATATTTTTTTTTTGTTTATTTATTTATTTTTTACTAAGAGTAGCAATCATGCCAAGGGTGAAGAACTTTCCTAAAATTAACAGGGACAATATCATTAAACAATGTGTAAATTAATAAAGCTAAAGAGATATAGCAGCGATCTTGGACATCCCTGTCAGTATGACTGGTTTGATAACACGCAGGTGGAAAGTTCATGGAACTTCAACTCGTCTTCCTCGGCAATGTGCACCACGGCACATTTCGGAGTGCGCTCTGAGAAAATCAGCAGTCAGAACAGAAATAGGACTCGTCGTGCTTGCAGAAAGAAGGGTAGTACGTACAGTACTTTTCCATGAAAACAATAAACACGGAGAAATACGGATGTGGGAGGATGTCTTAAAATAGCACCAGGGAATCACACATCGTCGAAGGAATCATGAATGAAATAATATCCCCGGCCAAATCACAGAAGAATTTAATCTCATAACAAAGGCAACAATTGATTTTAGAACACAGTCGATCAAATATTCAGAGATGTCAGAGATAACGCTTATAAATCCTGCAGTCGATGGTTTGAAATAGAACCAATTAAGTATTCCGAGGGTGGAGGAAAATAATGCAGCCACTGAGTGCTATGAAATGCAACAAGAGGATTTTAATCAGTAGGTTTTCTCTTTTTACTGTATGTAAGAACTTCATCATCATCATCATCGTCATCATCATCAAACTTCTTCCACTTGATCCGGGGTCGGGTCGCGGGGGCAGCAGCCTAAGCAGTGAGGTCCAGACGTCCCTCTCTCCAGCCACTTCCTCCAGCTCTTCCAGAGGGGACACCGAGGCGTTCCCAGACCAGCCGAGAGACCTAGTCCCTCCAGCGTGCTCTCACCAGGGAGATGTTCGGGAGGCATTCTGATCAGATGCCCGAGCCACCTCAACTGACTCCTCTCAACGCGGAGGAGCAGCGGTTCTACTCCGAGCTTCTCCCGGATGGCTGAGCTTCTCACACTGTGTGTGAGAACTTAAAGGATGTTTCCTTTAAGTGTTAGAGTTTCAACATTAGTGCATTACTGTAACAGATCTGTACTACAGGGTGCTGGATTACTGATCCCAAGGTCAGGGGTTCAAGCCCCACTATCACCGAGTTGTCACTGCTGTCCCCCCAGTGCAGCTAACTGGGTCATCAAAGGCCGGCTGTGTCTCTCACTGTCGGTGGTGTTGACTTTCATAAAGAGAAGGGGGCATAGCTGTCAGCGTGTTTCTGCTCTGCGATGGCCTGGCGAGCTGTCCAGGGTGTACTCTGCCCTCACACAGAGTCGGCTGAGATGGGCGCCAGCCTCCCCGCGACCCTAATTAGGAATAAGCGCTTCAGAAAATGAATCACTGAATGAATAATTCATATAAGGATTTAATATAGTTGGTTTATTTATAAAGATGTATTAGATTTATTAAATATTTAAAAATACATTTTAACATCTGGTACACCCTGAATGGCTCACCGGGTCATCGCAGGGTTAACACAAATACAACCATTCACACCCACTCTCACACCTAGGGGTGATTTGGAACACCCGATCAGCCTACTGTGCATGTTTTTAGACTGTGAGAGGAAACCGGAGGAAACCCATGCAAGCACGGGGAGAACATACAGACTCCACAAAGAAACGCCCCGAGCCCGGGAATCGAACCTGGGACCATCTTGCTGTGAGGCAGATGTGCTAACCACTGCCCCACCGTGTTTTAGTATATACTTAATGGAAACACAAGAAAAGATTTTTACTTTTATATTTTTCCATTTTAAACCATGGAAACGGTGGCGCTGCCTGCTTCAAATGTCCATGACAAACCATCATTTAGCTGTTTTCATTTAGGCATTATTCCCTCGGGATAATTTCAAATATCTCCGCAAATTTTTGCTTTTCTTATTTTCCTAAATCATGTATATACTACAATAATTATTCACCTCGGGCTCAAGGCTCCATCTCAGGGACTCTTCAGTATTATCCACTTTGCTTTTGGTGAATAATTGTCATGTTTTCACTGATATGGTGAAGGTTTCTGTCAACAGATGTCTGTTTAAGGTTTATGTAAAGGAGTCTTAACTTCAAAAGAGAGACAAAAAGGAAGGCTGGTGAGGTGCAACTGTTTATAGCTGCTGTAATGGAAGTGAGAACAGGAATGAACTTGTTCTGCAGATGTTCCAAAACACAAAACATAACCACTAATCAATTTAAAAAAAAAAAACAAAAAAAAAAAAAGGATTTAGTACGTTTAAAAAAACTTTGGTGGACTTCTGAGAGGTGTGAGAGGACGGCTAAAACGGCTTTTCTGGATCTGCTGATGATTTGTTGTAGGAATATAATCATCTTCTGAGTGGTGATAGTTACTCCACTTCATGCCAACACCCGTTGATTGTTTCCCTATAACAGCACGCCCCCAAGTGTTTTACTCTGTGCATACTTTATGAGCAGATCTTCAGTGAAGTATGTAATCACATGATAAATGCTTGAGGAATTGTGTGTGTGTGTGTGTGTGTGCATGTGCGTGTGTGTGATTTAGTGAGTCGATAAAGAATCATCAGTAATTGTAGCGCTGATGATGGCATGCATCTAAGTTCACATCTGCCCGCTAAAATAAAATTACATTTAATAAAAAAACAAAATAGCAGACTCCAGTTACACATTTTACAAATCCAGCTCTTCCTCCAGTTTCTTCTTCTTCTCTACTCTCTATTCAGATGGGGGGTGGTGGTGGTGGTGGGGGGGGGTTTAGGAAAAAGCATGCTTGTCGAGAGTGCTGAGGTCTGAAAGAAAAGTGTCGGAGTTCAATCAACGTGAACTGATGGGTTGTGGATGGGAGGAGCAGCCAAAACAGAGGGAGGGAAGAAGGGAAGAAGGGAGGAGAAGAAGTGAAGGCATTAGGACCTGCTGGATCACTCTGAGACTTCAGAGAGGAGAAATGTACGAGTGCAACTTTCAGAGCCATCAATTTTCCTACTGAGACAGAGAGTTCAGTCTGGATAATCAGATTATTTACAAAAAAAAAACCCACACAGCAAGAGGATTCTGAGTTTGGATAAAAAAAAAAAAACAAAAAAAAAAAAAACATTAAAAATTGAAAAAGTAAAGAAGCTGGACTATTATCAACTCTGGGACTTTGTCTGTTTTATTTTTGTACACAGTTGCAGAGGAAAGAAGAAGAGATCTGGGAGATCTGAGGTAAGAGCCGACGACTGATTTGTTCCCAAATTTCTGAGGTTCTGTACGCGTGTGTGTGTGTGTGTGTGTGTGGGGCCAATGTTTTTGCCTGCTTTCTCTACCTGTCTATGCAAAACGAGATGTCTGTAATTATACATGAAGCAGAAAGACCTGAAATGCAAGGAAGGATATACAGTAGTATAATAATATCACAGAGAATGTGCATATAGTGTGTGTGTGTGTGTGTGTGTGTGTGTGTGTGTGTGTGTGTGTGTGTGTGAAAATTATTTCAAATAACGGAGTCTAAAAATTTTTAAATAAAATAAAAGTTCCACTAAAGTTTATGAGAATTATTAAGAAGGGATGTAACGTTGTCAACCGTCTGTTCATCTAATGATAATAAAATTCCACAGCGTAAACTGCGGTCTGGTACAAATTCTCTCCACTACTTATGTGTCTGTGTGGTGCTGGTGGTGGTGGTGGTGAGGTGGGGTGAGTTCGGGATTGGGTGGGTGATGGTGTGCAAGGTAGGATCTTCTCACCCATATTTTACTCTTTCCCCAAGGGAGGGACCCCTGAAATATCAACCATGAAATCCCCAACCACTTCCACCTCCACCACCTTCTGTCTTTCACTCCTTTTTTTCTTCTATACGAGCTGATCGTGTTACACAACCACAGGGGCTCACTATCGATGCAGACATGGAACATGTTACTCGCTCTTAGCGTTTTCAGCTGGGCGGAGTCCAGGGTTAGCGTGTCAGACGGACATCACCGGACGAGCAGCCGGAGGGAGATGAGCACCAGGGGGGCTTTGTGTAAAGGCACTAATAAAATGTAACACATCGGCACAGTACTGTGTCTCATCAGAGTCAGGCCGCAGGCAGGAAACTAAAATAATTTGCCCAAAATTCAGTCAGGGGTGCTGGGATATTTTTTAAATTGTCATTCTGGTATAATACATTAAGGGAAGAATAATAAGAAGTAAACAATTACAATATAATATATAAAATGTATTCAAGTTTATTAATGATACAATAAATAAAGTAGCATGAAGATAATGTAAAAAGTTAGAGCAAATAAAAGTAACAAAAGTATTTTTTTTAAATTAGTGATAAACGGAAACTGAAACATGCTTAATGTCATATTTTTAAAAAGTAGTTCACACATACAATATAAATAATCATTTATAATATTATAAATATCCCTGCGATGGCCTGGCGAGCTGTTCATGGTGCACAATCCCCTTGCCCAGAGTCGGCTGAGATGGGCACCAGCCTCCCCACGACCCTAATTAGGATGAAGCGGCTTAGAAAATGAATGAATGAATATTATAAATAATAATTAAAAATGAAGGTAATTGTAATATATTTATAAAGGTAATAATAATGTAATAAATTAGTAATGTAAATATACATTTTTTTTTGAATGAAATAAATATTTAGGAAATAGTGGGATAAAGAAAACCAGTAGACCCAAATTTATTATTATTATTAATATTATTAATATTGTTTTGTTGTTGTTGTTGTTGTTGTTATTATTATTAGTAGTAGTAGTAGTAGTAGTAGTAGTAGTAGTATTGTTATTATTATTATTATTATTAATTATAATAATAATAATAAACTTTATAACTGGAGTAATTAAGCTCTGATATTTTATTCCAGTACTTTGTTTAAATATTATTTGAAACAATATCGTTTCCACATATAAGATAAGTGTTATTCAGACTGCTGTGAGAGTCTGGTGTTCATCATTTATAAACATTTCAACACTGATGAACTTCTGAAAGGAGAATTATGTGGAGAAACCTTAATGAGAATTCTTAATCCATGTCCTAAAACTGCAAAAGTAATCCAACTATCACTATATTCCTGTATATACAGCAAACTTCCACAGTTAGGGATGATTATAGTTCACACATGCACATCCAAAAACACCAAGAATAGCTTTTATTTCAAATCAGTCTTATGCCTTATGGGACCCGATCAACCTTCTTCAGCATGTGAAATGTAATCCGTTCACATGAGACCCAGATGAACTACAGACAACGTCTGTAACGGATAAAAAAAGATGTTCCGTTAGATCTCTGTCTAACACAAACGTCTTTGTTTATGTTATTTAATTCACAAAATAAGGCTTTTTTTCTCCAATGTGTGACTTCATTGTAATCTTCAGATCCTTGCTGGTTTAATTCACTGTTCCTGACCATTTGATTTACATCAGCTTAACCTTAATATCTGCGAATCAGAGTTTGATAAAGTGATCATGCAGCTGCCTAGGGGCTGGGGGGCGGCG
>JAQMYF010000003.1:32373549-32397177 GCA_030014195.1 Neosilurus mollespiculum
GAACGACACAGGGAATCAGTTCTTTGTCAGGATGTTGATGGACTTCTGGCTGATTACTTTGCTTCTGACCGTGTTTTAAATCCTGTCTTTAGAGCATTTGTATCTTCCATTAAAGTATACATCGCTTTCGACTTTATTCTCGTAAATTTACGACTTTATTCTCGTAATATTACGACTTTATTCTCGAAGTCTGTGAAAACATTTTTTCTTAATGTGGCCCTCACACTCCGTCGTATATATATACTAGTATATATACATTAGGTATGTATCTGTACCTCAGGAACGTTGTGTTAGCTGTTTCTCTTATTTTATTGCGACACGCACTGATTATTTTGAGGATTGAAAGTTAATGGTTCGTTTAGGTGTGTTACAGCTGCACAAACAGTGTTAGAAGTAACACACACACACACACTTTCTTTTTGAAGTCTGGACTAACGCGTGTGTATGTGAGCGTGTGTGTGCACGCATGTTTAGCATTGTTTGTGCAGCTGCAATGTGCCTCAAAAGTAAAAAAGACATTAATCATCATAGGAATCGTCTTTTTATGCGCTGGTGTATCCCCATTTCTCTTTACGAATCAGTTTATGGCGAGTTTCCACTTACTAGCACGCACTCCGCTATTGTACGACACCTGGCAACCTGGAAGATGTCTAACATATGGTTTATTTTTTATGTAATTCTGAGTGCTTAAAAAAAGAAAAAAAGAAAAAAAGAGCATGGAGTACCAGAGAAGTGTGTGAAGAAACATTCATTCAGCTCCCGGATCACCTAATCCTACTAGGACCATGGGGAGTCTGAAGCCTATCTTAGCCAACTCTGGCCGAAGGCAGGATACGGATACACCATGTACAGCTTAGTTCATCGCAGGACTAATACACACACAACCATTCACACTCACAATTGGGGGTAATTTGGAACAGCCAGGTCAACAGACTATCGAAGGAAACCAGAGAACCTGGAGGAAACCCACACCAGTACGAATAGATCATGCAAGCTCCACACAGATACACCCTCGCCGAGCCCGCGACTCAGACCCAGGACCTTCTTGCTGTGAGACGGATGTGCTAAGCACTACAACACCGTGTCTCCCGACTTAAATCCATTTACAGTAAAAATGATGAAGGTCAACCATCCATCCATCCATCCATCCATTTGACAGGTCCATTTATACCAGCCATCTGACAGGTTTCTGGCAGAAGCTGGAGCCAATCCCAGCTGACTTTGGACAAGGCACAAGGCTAGCACAGACACAAACCACCATTCACACTCACGTTCACATCTACAGGCAATTTAAAGTTAAAGCTTGTTGGCCTAATGTGCATGTCTTTGGGCTCTGGGAGGAAACTGGAGTACCTGGAGGAAACTCTCACAAGGATGCAAACTCCACACAGGGAAAAACCATCTTGCCATGGAGTGACAGTGATAACCACTACACCAAAGTCATTCATTCATTCATTCGTTCAATTTCTAAGCCACTTTATAGTAATTCGGGTCACGGGGAGGATGGTGCCCATCTCAGCCGACGCTGGGAAAGGGCGGGATACACCCTGAACAGCTCGCCAGACCACACAACCATTCACACTCACACTCACACCTAGAGGCGATCCAGAATCCGGAAGCGCCAATCAGCCAAGTGTGCATGTTTTTGGACTGTGGGAGGAAACCAGAGTACACGGAAGAAACCCATACACCACAGTCAGATTCTCTCTCTCTCTCTCTCTCTCTCTCTCAGTGTGTGAGGTTTCACTTCAGTACGTCCTTTACACCTGTGTATAAACTTCTTAATGAGTCATGTGTGTGTAAAGTATACATTTCCAGAGGGAATTATTTCAGGTCAGAGTTAGTGTGAAAGTTTTCTTTCTCGCACCGTATTGAAATATCACTACTGCTACTAGATTTACAGATAATTACTTTATACCAGCATTAGAGTGTTTTAAAGACTCAAATCATTTTCATTCAAGAATAATACTTTAGTTTGTGATTTTATTTCAGTGCTGTTCAGCCTTGCTTTTTATACACATGTTTTTTTTTCTTACGTTTTATACGACTGTTGATATATGATTTGATGTATTTGAGATTTTGCCCGATCACACACAGAAGAAATCTTCATTCTTTTTTTTTCTTTTTTTTTTTTACATATAAAGAGTGCACAGACAGTAGAAGGTCATTTTTAAAGTAGCAGATGTGAGCAGGAGTGCTGAAAGATGGTAAACTCATCGACGTGAAGTGCAGCGGTGTTTAGCTGAAATGGGGATCGACTGTAATGAGAACGCTGTTGAATGTCAAGGTCGTAAAGATACAAGGGATCTGGAAAATGGGCTGGTGTTACACTCAAGGTTCTTTCCTCCCACGCCACTCCTGCTGTTATGTACAAGTTCAATTCAAACAGCCAATTGCAAACATGATCATGTGACGTGTACTGGTTAATAAATAGAGTGGTTAAACAGTTGTGTTAGGAAATTTGGGAACTGAATTTGGTTAATCCAATAATTTTCAAATCTGAAAAACTTTTTCAATTGGAAATTATAAATATATATATATAGATATGTATATATCCATTTCAATATAACATTATACCTGTTTACTTTAATTACTGCCATCCAAAATGGAGTCTTGCTGGAGGTATTATAACCAACAATGCTTGTGAGGAAGTTTGTCCAGTTGTCACTTTGTATGTGAGCAAAACCATGACCACACCCATGTAAGGATTTTCATGAAACTTGGTAGGAACACCACTCTACCTGAGTCCCAGGAATGATTTAATTTTGGAATGTCTAGGTTAAAGGTGGGTGGCACGGCAACGCAGTGGTTAGCATGTCCACCTCACAGCAAGAAAGTCCCAGGTTCAGTTCCCAGTCTCATTTCTGTGTGGAGTTTGCATGTGCTTGCTTGGTTACTCCGGTTTATTCTGTTGATCTTTGATCCTGACTCCTGGATCCTGGAGTTCTGAAAGCGTAAAACTTTAACAGTGTGTTATTATACACTTTAATCCCACGTTAATTCCACCTTTTTTCCAGCTCATGTGGAACACGTCATAGTTTCATGGCGTTACACTGTTATTTTTGAGGTTCACTGGTCATTAACTTACAATGAGACTCTCGAGGAAGGGAAAATATAATTACATTTCCACTCACATACTGATGCTTTAACAAGCTGCTACTGTGTGCTTCCAGCCATGTTTATAAGACAGTGTTCAATCTGTCTGTAAGATATTCTAAAACAGCATTGCCCGGTTACTGGGTTATGGACTGGTAATGAGCCACAGCACATTTACTACTGAGCAGCATGGAGTAGATAAGTAATTTATTTTTAACTTTAGAAATAGGTAAAATTTAATACTTGTACAATCCGCAGCAGGGTGCTTCCCTTGCGACCCTGATGGATAAGCAGTATAGATAATGGATGGATGGATGGATGGATGGATAAATGCTTGGTAAATTAAATTATTTTCAGCTATTATTATTATTATTATTATTATTATTATTATTATTATTATTATTATTGTATTACTTTCCTGCTGTAAATCCATATTGAAATTGGTGCAGCCTTTTTGTCCTTTTCTTAAGTAGCACATGTGCCACGAGTTTATTATATAACTGGTGGGTCTCCTCCCAATTTTGTTCTAGCTAGCTGACTTTCTAGACTCCCTCGACTATTTCCTGCAGTTGGCACTATAATAACCTCAGGTGCATAGGTAAAAAAAAATTCTTCTCCTCTGTGATTTCCGCACCATATTAGCATAGGGCTAGTCTTTGCAGCAGGAAGGGGTCCAAGGAACCAGGACGTCGTTCCTTATAATAAAATGTTCTTTCCTGTGTACAAATAAAAAATCTTTTAAGACTAAAAAGAAACCATATTATCTGAGGTAGTTTAATATTAATATAATTTATTAATTTATAAACTGCAGTGATCCTAAGAAGCAATACGGTGCCCACGCAAGAAACCCTTGTCAATAGCAGAAATCACTGGAAATAGCTGGGGGAGTCGTGAATGCCCCTGCTCCAAATACAACAACAACAAAAAATGTTTTGGATAGCTTGTTTGGAAGGTGCAAGGGCAATTCCAGTAATGCAGTTTAATAGGAAATACAACATGAGGAATCCTGTCTAAAATATTTCTCCTACCGACTCAGCAACATGGTGAGTTACAGTGATGTTATTATATATTATATGGATATTCGGTCAAAATATGCCCTTTATATATATATTTTTGTTTGTTTGTTTGTTTGTTTGTTTGTTTGTTTGTTTTGTTTTGGTTTGGTTTTTTTAGATATCATTACATTAGATGCAAAAGCAGCTATACTTTATTTATAGGCCTAAAGGATATGTTGTGACCAGACTTCTACAAGGCGCCACTCAAGGTTGGGGACCACTGACATAACATTCTTAAAATTATGGATGCAGTGGTGTGGTCCTTGCAACCTTAGTGCAGTTGTAGGCTTCTCAATGCTGTTCTTGGATCCTCAGTAGTTTTATGGTTCTAGTTCTAGGATCCTCAGTGTGGTTCTAGGATCTTTTGTTGTGTTTCTAGGATCCTCAGCATAGTTCTGGGATCTTCAGTGTGGTTCTAGAATTGTTAGTGTAGTTCTGGGCTCACCCGCGTAGTTCCAGAATCCTCAGCATAGCTCTCGGATACTTCATGTATCTCTAGGATCCTTGGTGTAGTTCTGGAATCCTCCGTGTGGTTCTGGGCTCTTTTATGTAGCTTTAGAATCCTCAGCATAGCTCCAGGATTTTCACTGTGGTTCTAGGATCCTCAGCGTAAGTCTGTAATCAGCATATTTCTAGGATCCTCAGTGTAGTTCTAGGATCCTCAGTGTAATTTTGAGATCAATAGTGTAGTAAAGGTTCTTCCGTGTAGCTCTTGGAACTTCAGTGTGCTGTCCTTGGATCAAAGGTTTGATTTGATTGGTCACCTGACTGAGTGAATCAGGATAATTTCTGATTTAACAAAACCAAATCTTTTTGTAGTAATTGTTGATTACTTGATTGAATTTTTGATTGAATTGTTGATTACACTGTGATCCTTGATGATCTTACCAGCTTTAAACAGAGAAAACGCAAACGCTAATGTTCCCATAACCTGATCACGGCACTAAGCTCATTCCTGTCAATTCTTACAATCAGAAATGTCTCTGTGTATATTTTTCTAGCCAGGGGTCATGAAATGTCTTTAACACAGTGCTGTCGTGCCGAGTGAGACTGATTACACGTTAGGGACGACTGAATCACAGCACTAACTATAAACTCTGTCCACCATCTTCCATCTGCTTTCACCGTTAGACATTTCAATGATCCTAGCAGCCGACCATCCAGGAAATCTTCAATTGATCTCATCTGCTTTTCTACTGAAGTGTGTGAGAAAAGATTCTGATGATCCTGGACAAAAATCATTCACACACACAAAAACATGGAGATTTTTTATGATTAAGCAACTTTGCATTATCTTTTTTTATGTTGCCTTTATAGGGTAAAATATATAAAAATATATATATAATAATTATCGCTATTAGTTTTAAACTGGAGTGGATTTTCTCTGTTTTATTAAGAAACCATGTGAGAAAAGTTTCCTCTTTATATATATATATATATTTCTTTTTACCACTGTCATGTCAACTCCAGAATCCATTCAGAGCACTGATTCCCTTGACACCTCGGGGCCGACAAACATGGCTACCATGGACTCCAATTTCCAAAACACAGGTTCAAACTCACCTGATTACTGATTTTAAGCACCTGGACTCCTCACACACCCACAGTATATAAGGACTCTCAATCACTTCCCATAATGCAGTGCATACACTCTGTAATAGTTCTGTTCTGGTTCATTGCCCAGCCTGTTTGTGGTTTCTCATCAGCAAAGCTCATGACCCCTAAAAATTGTTGATAATTGAATAAGAAATAATTTTACCTTTTTATACAGTGCCAACAGATGAAGGGGATGTATTCCAACAAACGATGCATTAAATAGAAAATTTGTAGTCATTTCATAATAGAGAAATAGAGATTAAAAAAAAGATTAGTTGCATCACATCTTGGAGTCCATAATATTAGAATTAGGTATTGGGGGGCTATTGATTGATTAGAACCTCCTGCAGCTGGACCCAGTCGGATATAAAACCTGAACTAGGGTCTGGTGATCTCTTCTCTGTTAAAGTGTGTGGCGTCATCATGCCAAGAGTTAAACAGCTCTCTAAGGCCCTTCGTAAAAATAATAATCATTAAAAAACGGTTGTGGATGGTAATACCTAAATATGGCTAGGGGTTTTAAAGCATATTTGAATTATTTTAAATGAATAATTCAACTGTAATGAAAATGGATGAGAGATTTGAAAGAAAAGCCAATTTGTCAAGGCAAACTTAGACCAAGATCAGACAGTTTCAGGCGAAAGGGTCTCCAAGAACTACAAATTTTCATCACAGGTTCTAAAGGTAACTCTTGCAACTGTTGTGAAAGTGCACGTCTGCAGTCAGAAAAGTATTGGACAAAAATGCAAGAAAAAAAGCTACTGTGGCGTAAAAAGCACATTACAGCAAGACTGCAGTTACTCAGTGATAATATAGATGCTTTGGACAAACAAATTAACCATAGAGTTGATTGGACACATCAGAGTACACATGTGAACAGGAGAAGAACCTCATACCAACTGTGAAGGATGGAGATGGAAATGTTATGGTTTGGGATTGTTTTGCTGCCTCAGGTAATGGGCAGCCATTAGAAGATGCATTTCTGCTAAAGGCCTATGGTGTATTTAATTGCTCTACAGAAGTATATTATATCTAATGATATTTTTGGTGAACAAATGATTAAAAAAGTTAACAGTCCTGGGAGTTGTGTTCAGGTATATCACCCTGATGGGTATTAAAGAGGATTAAATGTTTACTTGTTAAAAAGTCAAGAATTTCCATGGGATGTACTTATTATTTCATATAGCTATAGTTATCTAACAGCCTGATGAAACTGTGTTCTTAACTGTAAGAAGAAATGACAATAAGCTAGCAAGATTCCTGACATTTTTTGGCAGACTGACTCTATTTACCAGTCTGTTCATTGAACATGACACAACATGACCTTTCTAGGGATTCAGTCATCGCAAGATTTCCAAGTAAAGACATTCATTTCTTAGTGATGATGGTGAGTTATATTTATGGTTTGTTTATGTCAAGGTGTCAAAATATCTTGTGCTAAAGGCTAAGGCTGCTATGACGTAAGAGAAACTGTGACAAGTGCACGCCTCACTCACTTGTCTTGTTATGTCTAATGCCATCCTCATGGTTGAGGGTCAGTGACTCCATACTTATAGAGTTTTCTTTGCAGATTTTTACAGGGGCGGTTGCCGGTGCTTTTTCCCATCATCCTCCACAGCACCTGGTATTCCCAGGCAGTCTCCCATCCAAGACCCTGCTTAGCCCTCAACAGGGCAACACACACAATCATTTACACTCACACCAAGGGGCAATTTGCAACAGCCAGTTGGCCTAACGTACATGTTTTTGTACTGTGGGAGAAAACCGGAGTACCCAGAGAAAGCCAATGCAAGCATGGAGAGAACATGCAAGTTCTAGACAGAAATGTCTGAGCCTGGGAATCAAACCCAGGACCTTCTTTCTGTAAGGCAGACATCCTGATCACTATGCCACCATTCTCCCCATTAGGATTAATATTTAATTTTATCAATTACATTTTTTTGTTTAATGTTTTGGTCATAATACAGTTGTACGAATCTCAGGAGCGCCACACAGCCTGTTTTTCATGCACAGCCTGCGCACTGTGTTCAGGCAGAAAATCTGGCAAGGGTAAAGGAAGGGTAACTGTGTTTTGACATGGCCTGTGACATCTATCATCTGCCAGCACGCACAAACATGCCAGATATTCATTGGAAGTCAAGTGCACTTGATTTATGGATTGTTTTAAACTTTTCCATAGTCCACAGCACTTTCTTTACGCTGAGCGCTTCCAGAGAAGGCTGGCTTCCACAAGATAAACCTATGATCACTTTCTAACGAAGTTAATGTTTGTCTTGAGGCCACAGCCTGCAGCACAGTTTCTGAATGATTGTTGACCCATTAACTGCATGCACTGTATCACAATGCTGGTAAATCTACTTTACTGTTAACTCTACAAATTTTGGTACATGTAGGATTAACCAATACTAAAGTTAGTTTTAGATCTTTGGCATAGCAGGTCTTAAGGCATAGCAGATAGCGGGCTGTCAGGTGTGCTCATTAGAATATCAGACCACACCCATCTGAACAGTTTTCTGATTGGTCTCATGAGTGGGTTTGGGTGATGGTTTCCTGTCACCTGTCCTTTATTTTAAATTTAAGCTTTCAATTCAAGTAATGGCAGCACGGTGGCGCAGTGGTTAGCACGTCCGCCTCACAGCAAGAAGGTCTCGGTTTGATTCCCGGGCTCGGGCGTTTCTGTGCATGTTCTCCAGGTGCTTGCGTGGGTTTCCTCCGGGTACAAATACATGCACAGTAGGCTAATTGGCTGCTTCAAATCAACCCTAGGTGTGAGTGTGGGTGCAAATGGTTGGGTGAGTTTATTTATAATAAATAAATAAATAAATAAACATTCAGTCAGGTCCATGAGTATTTGGACAGTGACACACTTTTCTGTAAATTGCCTCATTACCAACAATGGATTTGATCTAAAGGAATCAAAATGTAATTGAAGTTTAATGTTTCGGTTTGTATCCGTGGGGTTAACAAAGAATATCATGCCAACCGGAATTCTTTACACAGTGACTCCATTTTCACAAGGCATAAAAAGTAAAAGTAACTGTGGGGCGTCCCATGTTATAGGATAGACCTATTATCAATGCTCTACCCATGGCCGGACTTGGTGTCCCTCTATCTCTCTCTCTCTCGTCCTTTCCTTTCTGTCACAATGTCCCCCACTCTGTGATGATGTCACAAAGAGAGGTGCTGTCACCCTGGGACATCCCACCGGCAAAGCTTCACTATTAGATAAATCAACTTTGGATGGAAATAAATGTTGTGATGTTGCTTAAGCTTGTCAAATCGATGCCATGGAGATTGTGCTGTAATCAATGCTGAAGGTGGTCCAACAACATATTATAGTGTGCAACTTGTTTTTTTGGTCTGGCAGAGTATATATCAACACTGAACCGTGTGTGGTTCTTTATCTACATCCAGATTTCTGTAAAGCTGCTCTGGGACTAAATGCTATACAAATAAAACTGAGATGAATCGAATGTGCATCAATGAGAAAGTTTAGTTTTGAGAATGCTGTATAATTACGGACCATTTCCCGTTGCGAAGTGCTGTCTTCAGGCTGGAATTATTTACAATAGTTCACTGAGTTCATCGCAGTTTGTTTACCATCCCTTCACACTATAGCATCTCAGTATTCACTTATGCATCCATCTGACACAGTCCTCTCTCTTTCTCTCGTTCCACTATCGACTGATTAGAAGGACATGTTTCTCATTACCCAGAGTATAAATATCCGCTCCAAACTTGATCTGGTCGATTTCCTGTTGCTGTTCTTTCCTGACATTTTGTCTGATCTGATTATTGGTTTTGATTGAAGCTAGTTAGATTGTTTGATTGTTATTCAATTTTTTCCACTGCTCTATTCTAATACTCGTCTTCTCCAAGTACCAGCTGCTGAAGATCAGTGTTTAAGGTTAAGGTGGTAATAATTACAAGGTCATGGGTTCAAATCGTAGAACCACCAAAGACCTGGTATGGGGTATGGAAAAAGCTGTTATTATTTAGCTTCCAAACCCCATAACTGTTCAGCTGTATGCACAGATTGGTCTGATAGCTTTGAGTAACGTGATTGTTTATTAGTTTTGCTTTGCTGTTGTTGGGATTTTTTTAATTTATACATTTATATATTTATTTGAACGCTCAGTGTTTTGTTATTTTTGGATTTGATCTGCATTTGAGTTGGGTGGATAGTTAATAAAATGTAATTTGTCTGTCTGTGTTAAAGATCTGTGTCTCTTCCTGCTGATTTCTGACTCAAGTTACCCAGAAAGAACATGTAGAAAGATTTACTGATGATGTGGAATTGTAGTTTCAAAAGCCCAACACACCAGTTAAATTCTTTTAAGATTATTCAGCATGTTCAATTATTTTAACAATCAGGAGGACATTTACAGTCAAATTCGTTCATTTTGTCATATGACATGCTACATATCATGGTGGCGTAGTGGTTAATGGAATCTGGTCTTAATTTTCTCTTGGTAAGTTCACCTGAAAGATGATGTATTGTACTAGCCGGAGAGTTACTGTATATAACAGCTTTGCGCTACCTATTTATACTATATATGTTGGTGGGCATGAGGGTAGGAAGTAGGGTTTATGTTCCTTCTCTGGTTGATGAACATACTTATCTATCAGGCAACTATGAAAAAAATAAGCAAACAAGCAGAAACTCTGAAGCGAATAGCCTGGACATGATCCTGGCATTTCCTCCAGACGCCAGGCCTAATGATTCTGGAGCCATTTCAAACTATTTCAGTTATGAGCCATAATACATTTACTTTATTTCATTTTCCTAACCACTTACTCCTTTATTAGGGTCATGGGAAGGCAGCAGCCCATCCCAGCCAAGTCTGTGCAAAGGCGAGGTACAATCTGTACAGCTCCCCCATTCATTACAGGGCCAGTACACACACACACACACACACACACACAATCATTCATATTCACACAGCCTTCTGTATAAATCTTCGGACTGTGGGAGGAAACTAGAGTAACCGAAGGAAACCCACACAGTGACGTCCTCACTGAGCCCTGGACTTGAACCCAGGACCTTCTTGCTTTGAGGCAGACGTGCAAAATCAGTACATGCCACCCATTTATTCATTTATTGATGTAAATTTGTGTCAATTCATTAACTACATTTGCTATTTAATAGCTATCTAATAAACTACAATAGCTATCAAACATAGAACTCTTACCCTAAACTATTAATACGGCATATCCAAGTCTTCTCCAAATCATTCATCAAGTCATTCGACAGGTTCATTTACCCCCTTCCATAACACACATCAAGGTTATTTCTTTCTATCGGTTCCAGAAAACTGCAAGTGGTCTCTAAACAAATGTCAGAGCTTCTTTATTCTGTACTCTTTATATTACACCCATCAGCTCTAGGCTTTCAGCTTCAGTAGTGCCCTAAAAGCATGTCCTGATCCCGTCGAATGGAAAAACACAACGTTAACAAGCTGTCAAAATCAATAGACGTCCAGTCAAACCTCAGACCATTAAAAGATCGCTGCCAAAGCTGGATTTCACCTTTGACTTTCACCTTTGCACACCTCATTACAATCCCCTTGAGTTTATGTAGATATTTGTAAAGTTCTTTCATTCAGTCAATCAGCGAATCATTCTGTGAGTTCAAACATAACTGTTATTTGGCAAATCCTTCCATCCTACCTGTATTTCAAAGAGAAGTTCATCACAAATCATTCAAAGAGAAGTTTCTGTCATCCCGTCATTCAGCTTGTCTTTAACGGATTTTCATAGCATGCATCAGAGTTTGCCTACAGGCTCCAAAATCGTACGAGTGATCTCAAGCCAAATGTACAAAGTTCCTGCTACTGTGCTCTTAATTTTAGAACTTTCTGCCTTTTGTCTTTTTACTTCGGAAGCATTGACCACATGCTGAATAATCTGAAGGACATCAGAACGAGAGTCTCAAAACGAACGGACAACAAAGTCAGCGGCATCAGCTGAGTACAGGTTCAGTTGAAAGACTGAATTTAAAGACAAATACTAACAACCTGCAGGAAATAAACTGTCCATGCCTTCTACACAAAGTAGGAGCAGAGTGTAACGCTCTGTGGGTGGGATGTACCGCGGTGGTAGAGCTCCTCTTTGTGCCATCACGGAGTGAGAAGTTCATGCGATGGTTGTTCTTCAGGTCTGAAGAAAACATTTCTTTATTTTTATGAAATACATTAATGAATTCAGAGGTGGCTCTGCAACACAAATCTGAAGGTATAGAGTCGGGGACAGTGGGAACACTGAAGGTCGGTGGTTGGAATCAGTGCCCGTGTTGCATGGTTTGAGGAAATGAGTTATGAGGAAAGTGTAATAAATACACAAATGTTCCCAATTCCAGAAGAATTATCCCTTATTTTTTCATTATTCAACATTCAACCAATATTCTTGGAGACCACTGCTAAAACACATGGTTACCTCCATCAGGATTTGGCTCTGAAATACTCAAGTGGAGTGGTCTAGGGTCAGTGGTGGCCCAGTGGTAGGGTGCTGGAATATTGATCCAAAGGTCGGGGGTTCAAGCCCCACTATCGCCAGGTTGTCACTGCTGTCCCCCAGTGCAGCTAACTGGGTTACCAAATGCTGGCCAGGTCTCACACTGTCTGTGGTGAGAGGAATGTAAAAGAACCATCGCTGATTTTCGTAAAGAGTAGGCTGCATTGCTGTCAACGTGTTTCTGCCCTACGATGGCCTGCCGAGCTGTCCGGGGTGAACTCCACCATGGCTTCCCTTACTTCTTTATTCCCGGAGACATCATAATGCATGTGGACTGTTCACTTCTGCTGCTATTTACACATAACTAAGCCCATACCAAGGTTTAAAGTGGCTTAATGGAATAAAATCATGGAATTTGGATAACATTAGGGCTGTTAGTTGAGGGTCATCCGGCTGGGTATCAGGAATCATTGTTTGATATTACACCCCTTCATAGTTTCTCATGGTTATTCTTGGGTTTTGTTTGTACCGCAACGTTCTTGGCACCACTCAACTGGATGGAAGGCTTTTCCAAATCACCATAGAGTTTTCCAAATCATTCTCATTTATTTATGCTGGCAGGTCTCCCTATATGTTATGAGATGCTTGAATGAACTGAAAAACTAAACTGGAAACTTTGACACACTTTTACTGGGATCATTTCTGAAAAATCAGTCCCATTTAAATGTATTTCGCACAACGTATCAATGCAGAGGTGTTGAAGTGTAAAATTAGCACATTATATTACTTATTACAAGTAAAGTAAATAAAAAATAATAATGATAGCTTTTTTCTTTATTCACCTCTTTAATATCAGTCAAGATGAGCTAACATTAAGTTTGTATCTTTCTTGCTGAAACCTGTGAACCATCATGGTACCCAATACAATTTATTCTGTCCTCTCCAGGTCGCATGCATTACATTATACTAGTACTCTGTCAGGAGGTAATGGTTTATCACCTGAGTTGGTTTCTTTGTTTGTTTGTGTGTTTGTTTGTGTACAAGATAATTCAAAAAGTTATGCACAGATTTGGATGAAATTGTTTGCTAAAGTGTGATACAAGTGAGTGTGGTGCAAGTAACAAACCATTTAATTTTGGAGGTGATCCATGAATGGGGTCAGGTTAAAAAGGCCTAATCTTTAATATTTGCCAAAATATTAATCAGACGCCCACTAGGGGGATACATTTCATTTTAATTATGCCAGGCTATAATAATCCATTTGTGCCTGATGGAGGTACTCTATTCACAAACATTTCTCGGACAGAATTGGCTTCTCAGGGAGACGTATGTGAAAAATGATTTCCCTGTACTTGTATTTCTGCAAACCTACACACTGTAAAAAAAAAAATAATAATAAATAATAATAAATTAATTTCAAAAAATAACAATGAAATAATAATAATAATAATAGTAAAAATTACAACTCTGCTCTCAGTGAAGTAAAATTACAGTAAATAACATGTAAACCATATTCACAGAAAAGTACTGTAATATATTTACAGATAATCACAGGTAGTTCTTAACAGTATAATTTATTTTATTAAATGGCAACAACAGTACAGTCTGATTTGTCGACACACAGGCATTAAATTATTCGGACTGGCGTGTAATTGACTAGCAACTTAGCTGTCAGCTAGCTTCACTGTGTGCTTTGATCTTTAGCAACTTCCAGAGAAACATTCAGTGTTTTCTTGAATAAACCTTTTCTTGACACCTTGTTGAAGTGGGTAGATTGGGATTATTATTATTATTATTATTATTATTATTATTATTATTATTATTATTATTATTATTATTATACTTTGTTGAAGTTTAAACACGATTTTCTCCAAAGTTGCATGCTTAAAAGGCTGAAAAATTGTGGCAGGTTTTGGTTATTTACTCCAAAACAAGACAAATACGTTAGGCATCATTTATTTTAAAGCTTAGAATATCAGTATGATACCAATAAATGAATAAACGACGTAACACCCATTTTGCTGTGATGAAACCATAATTGTAGACTCACCATTCTCAGCCTTGTCAAAAATATTAGATATCCCAGTATGCATTGCATTTTTAGTGTATAATTTTATACATAATCTATTGCAACAGTCTAACTTTCCAAATCATTAACCGTGCAATCCTGAAAAAATATAAAACCATTTAATGTAAATTTACAGTGGATTGTTTCCATCATACATAACGATAGTTGTTTCATTTGTCCATGTTTATCTGAAAGTCTATATAGAGCACAAATTTATTTCTAGAATACTGCGTACCATTAAATTGCATCCTTTAGGAATGTAAACTGTCGCTTTATATCCATATCAATTTTTAAAATCACCCATTTATTGGCTAGTTGTACAGTTTATAGTTGATTTCACTTCATTTATTCCTCTCTTCCTTTTAATAGACTCAGCTATCAAATTGTTTCCCAATGCGAAAATCAACATCTGCTTGTAAGATCAGAGATGCATATCCAGAAAGCACTCAAGTTATCAGCCCACCTTTGAGTTATATTGGTATCAAGGTATTTTGAGCTGACTTTCTGCAGGATGAAGAGAAAAAGATAGATCCAGAAGGAAATAAACATAAACCTGTGAGTGTTACATGTAAAGGCCCATAACAAACCACGTACATCAGATTTCATAGCGGTAGTGTTGAATTACTGTTTGGTCCCATTGTGATTTCTGGACTCCATCTGCATTAACGTTTGAACATATATTAACTTGTCATCAGTCGTTCTGTGTTACACAGATATGATGTTCAGGCCACCATAATCGCTACGGAATAATGGCTCTGTGTATTGAATGAAACGTGTGTTTAGAATAGCACATGGTATTAATAATGGCTTTGACCTCAATATAAGCACAAGGTGGATTTTACAGACCACAGAGAGAGAGAGAGAGAGAGAGAGAGAGAGAGAGAGAGAGAGAGAGAGAGAGAGAGAGAGAGAGAGAGACGGAATTAAGAGCTCAAGCACCGCTTATTATTTATGAAAGTGACAGTCCTGGATTTGGGGATTTTAATGTTGAGCAATGTATCCCAGTTCAGTTTATCTGATCAAAGGTGTGCCATTACATTTGGCTATTTGAGTTAGCGTGATTATGAATAAAATAAGGTTTAACATGGATTGCAAAACATTATTACTGTCAGTTTACACAGCTGGCAGGAGATTCTGCGGTTTGGTTTTAATACCAGATGCAAATCAATATAAAACCACAGAATCCCCATGTTAAAACGGATCATTTATGGCTTCTTAAGGAAGCGGGGCCTCACATTGAGCAAAAATCAAAAGTTATAGGTAGGTAGCAAGGGTATATTTAATGTAAATAAACTCAAATAAATACATGTGGGGTTTTTTTATGCATTTTTAAAGGTCCTATTGCAAACTATCCTTATGTACACTGTACCTCACAATACTTACTTTCTGCAAATTTTATATGAAATAAATGAATGAATATAATCAGGTCCAGAATTCTGGGGCCACTAAGTGCAGTGTGTGTCTTTTTTCTTTCTTTCTTTTTCTTTTTTTTTATTTATTTATTTTTTTTTAAATTTATACCAACAAATTATAATATATAGATTTATGCACTTATGTCTTAAAGCAGAGCTCCCATATGACTTCCCTTACGTGATAAGTTCGTATCCTACGTATATCAATTTAAATTCATTTTAATAACTTGTTTATAGAATAGAATTTAAATGAGGGAACCAAACACGCAATCTTAGTCTCGACGTGTGAAGTACATCATTTAGAACCCGTAGCTTTAGAGAACATTTCAAAAACACGAGAATATCATAAGTTGTTTATTTGTTTCACCTCATTAACGATGACGTCACATCACGTGACCCGAATATTATACGCCTCGTTCTCTATATTACTCTCTTCCAGAATCATACAGGGTTCCCATGTGTACACATAAGCAAAAAGGACAGAGGGACGGACGTAGGCTATGGGCTTTATTAAGAAAATGGAAAACAGATTCATATCTCAGGAAGGGAATCGCCTATTGCAACAAAACTTGGGCACCTTCATCTATGGGGAGATAGTAGTTCAAAGCCATAGTCATTTGGCTTGGTGACTACTATTACATAAGGAAAATTAACGAAAATATCTTGATGCTCCAAAAGCACCTCGATTGTTAGACGCTTTTTCTTTATCAATGGTGCTCCCCAGGAGCTCAATATATTCCTCATTCGCTCCCCAGGATTCAATATATTGAATTAAAAGAGTAGACTGTTTGAAATATATTTAAATGAATGTCAGTCACTCCTGATGGGACTGTTGTATTACCACACTTCCAAAAAAGATAATTCTATCTCACAATGTTAAAGAATCCTTTAAAAAAAAAAACCTGGATCTAGAATTTAACCCTGCTCATCTCCAAAATCATGGAGTGTTACTTGGGATGAACTCAAAAGTTCCACTCCAAAAATGGAACAAAATCCATTCATAATTTCTTGCAGAAAGTTGCTAACAAGCAAACAAATAACAAACATACAAACAAACAAGCCAACACTGGCAAAAACATAACCTCTTTGGCGGAGTGGCGGAGTGGCTAGCACATCTGCTTCACAGCAAAAACGTCCTGGGTTTCAGTCCTGAGCCCGTTGAGGGCGTTTCTGTGTGAAGTTTAGATGTTTTTCCCGTACTTGTGTGGGTTTAATCCGGGTATTCCAGTATCCTCCCACAATTGAAAGGCACGCACATTAGGCCTATTGGCTGTCCCAAATTGCACCTAGGTGTGAGTGTGACTTTGAATGGTTGTGTGTGTGTGTGTGTGTGTGTGTGTGTGTGTGTGTGTGTGTGCTGGCACTGCAATGGACTGATGAGCTGTTCAGGAGGTACCTTACCTCCAGCCTCCCCGTGACCCGAGTAGAATTAAGCAGCTCGGGAAGTGAGTTAGTGAGTGTTTATTACACACCATTACCACTTAGCTTTTTTTGAATACTGGATTCTGTTTGGTCCTTTGCAGGTTTTTTTTGTTTGGTTGGTTGGTTTTTTTTTTATATCAGACCACTGCTAAGCATAACACCCTGTTGATACGGCGAACGTCATAAATCATTTTAACTGCCTTTGATTCAATACTTATGTAGCCCTATATGAAGCATAATTATATTCATAAACATGACTACACCAAAGATTTCAGTGTAACGGTGCTCGTTTAACAGACAAGTCAGTTAGGTTCGATATCCCTGATGTCTCACTGTGACTGTTTGACTTTTGTGAACAGGAGCCATGGGAATTATGTAAGTAATAAGATTGTAATGTCTGGTTAAGCATCCTGCAAAAAAGCATGTTATTTTATTCAGACTAATCAGATTTCAGTTTGCAAGTTCATGACCCGAGACAGAGTGTTTAATTTAATGCAATTCAAACGTAGACTGTTCTTGCTCGCGCTCTCTCTCTCTCTCTCTCTCTCTCTCTCTCTCTCTCTCTATCGGTTTGATGACAGAAGTGAGCCATCGGTCTTTGACACCACTTCATAATCTCATCGTTGCTGTCAGCACTTCAGCGAGGGTGTGCACCTTGACAAAAGCACCATGTCGACGCCCAAAACCGAATCAGTTAACACGCTGATCTCTAGTGTTTGGGACACAGCGCTCGGTAACAGGATGTTTGCATTTCTGAAGGACGTACATTTATTTATCCAATGCTGACAAGCCATTAGCACAAAATCACTAATCACCTGTATTGTATTATTGCTAATGATGGTATTAGAATGTAATCACTGTGACTTTTGTTGATGTGCAATCGCTCGCAGCTTTCCCTGTTTAGAGAAACAGTAAGTGCTTAGAAAAAAAAAGATTAGCTAGCTAACGCAGCTAGCTATTTAACTCATACCAGCCTGCATCTATAGCATGCAGAAGCATGTTTCTGCAAAACTACAGGTCAAATCCAAAGGAAGATGAAAAAGACCTGAGACTGGCCCAAATACAGCATGTTGGTGGACGTGGAAGGTCATTCAGTCCAAAAGAAAGAAGCTTTACTGACTTGAAAACATGAATATCTTTCTTTTCTCTCATGTCATTTCAAGGTTTAATCTGAAAATTTGGTGATCACATATGCTTTTTTAAACCAGCACCCTTGTTCCAGCCCAATGTGGTGTAAAAACATGTTCCTGGTAACCCTGAATATGTGTTAACATAGCAAACAAGAGCACCCAGTGAGAAGTGAGCACAAACCTCCACCAAGCCTAACAATCCCGCTTATAAAGCAAAATGTCAAAAATTCTTTCATATTTTGAAAATTCCTGGATCCAGAATTTGACCTAGATCATCTCCAAAATCTAATAGAGACTTTTTAATTCTCAGCGCCGCCTCTGGTAGAAATCACATGAAACTCTGCACATAATTTTTGCTTGCAAATAACAGAAAGTGCACGGCACCCCCTGCTGGACTTGCTGTAATACGACACTTCCAAAAAATTATCCTATCTCGAATGTTAAAGAATCCTTCTGGATCCAGAATTTGGTCCAGATCATCTCCAAAAATTTAATGCAATCTTCCTTTTCCTATGTCCTGCCTCTGGTAGCAATTTATTATGACAATTCACAATTAACTTTTTGCATGATCCTGTGAACAAACACAAACTGTGGGTAAAACATAACCTCCTTTGTGGAGGTAACAAACGTTTGAGCTTAGGTTAAGGACACAAGTTTTTCAGCAAGAATTTCCCCGCAGGTGTTTACACATAAGGATGAAGTTGTCTTTAGGAATGCTTTCATAATCATATATCATTTTATTGTATCATATGTTTATTTTGGATATTTCTAAATTGTTGGGTTATGAATGGTATTGAATGATGAATTGAACAGACATGATTGTCCACCTGATTGGACATCTGCCTGGATCAGAACACCCATTGGTGCTTGTACCATAAAGGGGTATACACACAGAAGGTGATCAGCAACAAGAAAATCAATTCTCTGCTAAAATTGAGAGTGGGTCTGGTTGCCTAGGTCAGTGTTTTTCAACCTTTTTTGAGCCACGGCACATTTTTTACATTGAACAAATCTCGCGGCACACTACAAACCAAAAATGTTACAAAACGGCACTCTGTAGCTTAATACAGTTTATATAATCACAATATAGATTAAACTCAGTCAGTGTGAAACCTGGGCCTGTTTAGATGAACCCGCACGAAGCTCTTCCTCAGCGAGCATCTCGTGTACAGGGGCTTTGCAGGCAGGTGGGATTAACGTCTCTGCCACAGTGTGGGACTGTTTACATTTAGCTTTAAGTTCAGCAGCTACGTAGCTTTGAGGGCTCTCTCTTATTGACCTCTGTGTTTTTATCAACTTTTATGAGTGAAAACACAGAGAACAAAATAGTCCATCGACTTGTTATGAAGTAATGGAAATTTGTTTGGAGATGGGTTTAAGCTCGGCACCGTGGCACTGTTGGACTTCTCGCCACACACCAAGCACAACGGAGTGGGTGTCGTCACATCCCCGGTGAAGTAATGTACATGAAAAGTTTCGCGTGTGCACGAGAAACCTCAGGTGACTGGTGCGCGCGATAGTTTCTCGTGCGCGCGCGAAAGTTTCTCATGCGCTCGCGATAGTTTCTGGTGCTCACTAGAAACCTATCTTTTTTCCCCCGTGTCCCTTTAGGGGCTCCGTACATCACCAATTCTCTTGTCTCTGAGAATAATTAAGGCAATTAAGCTCCCTACTGCCCCTCTCTGACATGGAAGAGTATTACATCACTCTGCCAGTCACTACAGCACAGACACTCGACAATGGTCAACGGTAATTGGATAATTTCCCACGGCACACCTGACGATCTCTCACGGCACACTAGTGTGCCGCGGCACAGCGGTTGAAAAACACTGGCCTAGGTAACCCTCTTGCACATTTTCCACTCAGTCTTTGGTGGTCTCTGCAAGCAATCTTATTTTGTTTGTTTTCTCTGATTGCATAAATTGTGTCACCTGTAACTTCAGCTCAGTTTGACTCCATACCCACCCAGTTGCTGTGTTTTGAGAAAAATTCCTCTGTCATCACTCATTTCACTGACTTTACATGGTGGCTTGTCATTCATAGCTTCCTGTGTGTATGCCCCTTAACCGTTTTAATTACCTCCACCCTTCTGAGAAGGGTTTGCATGACATTTTGGGACATTGTGGGGGTTCTGTACCCAGCCACAAGAGTATTAGAGAGGTCAGGCACACTGACGATGAGTGAGGAGCTCTGGGGTGCAGTCGGTTTTCTGATTTATCCCAAAGGTCTTCACAGGGGTTGAGGTCAGGGCTCTGTGCGGGACACTGAAGCTCTTAAACCCTAACACTTACCATCACAAACCATGTATTTACAGAGCTTGCTTTGTGCTGGAACAGGTTTGGGCCTCTCAGTAGCATTAAAGGGAAACTGTATTGTTACAGAAAACAAATAGTTTCTATACAATTGAGTTCCCAACATTGTGGAAAAGAAAGAAAGAACCACATATGGGTGGGATGTTCAGGTGGCCATAAACTGTGGTGTACATGTCGTCCAGATTAACGTGTTGATGTGTAAACATTCTATTGTGCACTGTGGGAAAAGAGGTCGGGGGGGGCTACAAAGACACTCCAGAATGCATTGTTTAGTTTTTTTGCTTTCACCAAAACCAAAATTAAGCTCATGGCTGAGTTTTAAATGTAGAACAAGAACATTTCCATAGGTTTTAGGAATGTTTAGCCCCTAAAATTAGAGGTGCAATCTTTTCGCACCACAGGAAGACCCATATACAGAATACAACCACCAGTTACCTTCAGATATTTTACTGCCAAATACTCATCATCATCATCATCATCGTCTTCCGCTTGGTCCGGGCTCGGGCCGCGGGGGCAGCAGCCTAAGCAGCGAGGTCCAGACGTCCCTCTCCCAACCACTTCTGCCAGCTCTTCCGGGGAGACACCGAGGCGTTCCCAGTCCAGCCGAGAGACATCGTCCCTCCAGCGTCTTCTGGGTCGACCTCGGGGTCTCTTCCCGGTTGGTCATGCCTGACACACCACACCAGGGAGGCGTTCTGGAGGCATTCTAATCAGATGCCCAGGCCACCTCAACTGGCTCCTCTCAACACGGAGAAGCAGCGGTTCTACTCTGAGCTCCTCCTATTTGGCCGATCTTCTCACCCTATCTTTGAGGGAGAACCCCGCCACCCTGCGAAGGAAGCTCATTTCAGCTGCTTGTATCCGCCATCTTGTTCTTTCGGTCACTACCCAAAGCTCATGACTGTAGGTGAGGGAATAGACCTTTTTATGGACTGGTAAATTGATAGCGTATAAAAACCATGACAGAAAATGTGATACATGATCAAATCATCATCTTCTTAAGAAAAAAATATGCCCATATGTTTTGCTCTTCTTTAATTCAATGCATATTTATTATATCCGCGGGCCCTTCAGTGTGAGCACACGTTTAATGCCAATTAATGCTAATCTTGTGGTACTATTCATAAACGCTGAAGGACAGAACACAGTGATTTTATAACATCTGCACTGTATGAATTGAGTCATTCCTGATTTTATCAACCCTTTTCATGTTTGTTTCTTTTTGTTGTTTTTATCAGCACAGTTTTTACTTAATATGTTTTCATTAACGTGCATAAAAAACAGTTTTAATCAGTTTAGTGTTTTGATACCTCTCCCAAGGAAGTTATGTTTTTGTCAGCATTGTTTGTTAGCAACCTTACTCAAAAAATTATGAATGGATTTAGTTGGAGGGGTGGAGTACAGCCCAAGTAACATTCCATTAGATTTTGGTAATGATTTAGATCAAATTCTGGATCCAGGAATTTTTGAAAAGGAATTTCTAACACTGCGAGACAGAACAATTTTTTGGAAGGGTGGTATTACAGCAAGTCCAGCAGGGGGTGCTGTGTGCATTCTGTTATTGTTGTTTGTTTGTTTGTTTGTTTGTTTGTTTGTTTGTTTGTTTATGTGTTATTGTTCTGGTGGTGGTTTTTTTTTTCTTTTGCCTGGTGGGTGTTTGCACTCTCACAGTGCTTGTAGTTGATTTTGTGTTTCAGTTTTTTTTCTCATTAAGCTAACTAGCATTATAATTTCTATTTATTCTTTAGATTCACAACGTTTTTTTCACTGTCCTTCAGTTGCTAATGCCAGTATATTCTGGTTACTTTACAGAAATGTTTCAGCTCAGTCATATTTATACAGAATGTCTGATGTGAACATCTCGCTGGGCCACTGTGAAAGGCATAGTTTCCTTTTAAGCCATTTTGTCATTGATTTATTTTAATGTTTAGGGTCATTGATCTTCTGCTTTACCCAACTTCTACTGAGCTTAAGCTAGTGGAGACCCACCCTAATGTTATCCTGTAGGATACCTTAATAAACTTGGGAATTCAGTTTCCCCTTAATGATAGCCATCTGTCCAGACCCAAGGCAATAAATCAGCTCCAAGTAATGATGCTTCCTCTTCTGTACTTCACCTATTAGGATTTCATGTGCTCCTTTTACCCCATGTCCCTTCTCGAATAATCCAACCCTTGTTTCAAAGCCTTTTCCAAGACGTGTTGTGGAGTGCCGTGGTGTATTTGACAAACTTGATGCGTGGGTTGTTTTGTTTTTTTTAGAGATCAGAAGCTTCTTCCATGGTGTTCTGGTGGACGTCCTGCATGTTCAGTGTTTTATGTATATTAAACTCATGAACAAAGATATTAGACTATTATGATTCTTTCAGGTCTTTAGCAGTTACTCCAGGGTTCTTCTTTGTCTCCAGGAGTTTGCACACAGTATTTGGAGTAATCTTGTCTGGACGTCCAGTAGACAAACTACAGTTCTAAATCATCTCAGTCGATTTCTTTTTGTGTACTGATGAAGATCTGAAGTCTTTGAGATTGCTTTGTAACCATTTCCAGCTTTATGCAAATCAACATTTCTCGACCGTAGGTGTTCTGAAACCTTTTTTGGTTTGTTTTTTGTTGTTGTTGTTTTTGTGAAACATGATGTGCAACAGCAAGTCTCAAAATATTTTAATTGGCCAGGTTTGCTAACTTTTGATTAAAGTCATTAGCCTAGGGGTTATATCTGTGTGTGTATATATATATTTCTCCACCATACACTGGGAATGTTTCTGTGATGAATTCAATATGAACAGGAACAAAGCAATAATTAAATATAACAGATAGTGTTTGCTCATTATTTCAGTCTAGATTAAGAATAAATTATATTTTAAGATGCATTTATACATAATTGCGGCTCATTCCAAAGGGTTCACTTACTTTATTTTGTGTGAAAACACTTTTAAACTTTAAAGTTAGTGTTAATGGCATTAGTGTTCATTTTAAGCAGAGTTTTAGCCTTAGTTTCTGTCATGTTATAGTCATTTAGTTATTATTTTCAGAGGGGGGGGGGGGGTGATGTTGCCGTTAGGGTGCTGGGCGCATGCCTGAGGGG
>JAQMYF010000003.1:32420241-32435398 GCA_030014195.1 Neosilurus mollespiculum
AGGTCAGATGAGGTTAATTACATCATCCCTCAGTGCTGCATGATGTCATTGTCCCAAAACAGAAGCTCATGTTTCAGATGAAAGCTGTTCTGATAAACACCAATCTTACACTGCCCTCTTCTGGACAAAGTGTGTAATTACAGACTGCATTATTTATTTAATCATAAAAGGTTATAATACTTCAGCAGTGCTGTTCTGAACATTATGATAAATCCTCATATCTTCTTAAATCTCCTGCTTGGTTTGTTGATTAAGATTCCTGTGATGTCCTGGTATGGAATGTAAGTGTACATCCAGGAAACACCCAGTAAAGTGAACCTGTGATAGAAATGTGGTGTTGAATTCTCTGATCCGGCTCGTTTCAGAAGTGAAGGTGGGAATCGTGTAACCCTGTATTGAACCCATCTCATTCTGTCGTGTAGGAGTGTACATCCTGATCGCAGCAGGTGGGTTGGTGATGTTGGTCGGGTTTTTCGGATGCTGTGGTGCTGTGCGAGAGTCCCAGTGTCTCCTCGGCTCGGTGAGGCTCCTGAATGTATATCCTTTCTTCTACCTCCTCTATTCTGCTCATTTGTTATCCCCCCCCCCTTCTTTTTTTCTTTATTCTGCCATTTGGTCCTTTGCCACCTTCATTCCCGGTCTTGCCCCCTTCCTCCCTCCCTCCTTCCCTCCCTCCTTCCTTCCTCTTGTTCCAATTGCTCCTTTGTTTTTCTTTTCTTTTTTTTCCTACCTCCTTAATCTAATCACTCTTTCCCTTCCCCTTCTTTCTCTCTTTTGTTTCATTTCTCGCCCCTTTCCTTTGTTCCTTAGAAATATAGAAATATATCACTCTATCATGATGACCTTAAATCAAATGTGAATCATAAAAAAAATTCTGTACTAGTAAAGAAAAAAAATTATTATTATCTATTTATTTGTTTATTTATTTTATTATTTGATTTTTTTCTGTGTGCGATGTAAAGAATGGCATCTTTGCAGGTGGAAATGTTTAATTGATTGATTGAATAATTGGTTGATTGATCTCAATATACTCCTATTATAATTATAAACCAAATGTATTATTATTATTATTATTATTATTATTATTATTATTTAACCCTTTTATGGACATTAGTAATAATTTATTCTTTTTTATGTCCTGGGTTCAAGTCCCGGGCTCGGGGCGTGTTTGTGTGGCGTCTGCATGTTCTCCCCTGCTTGCATGGGTTTTCTCCAGGTACTCCGGTTTCCTCCCACAGCTTAAACACATGCACAGTAGGCTGATTGGCTGTTCCAAATCGCCCCTAGGTGTGAGAGTGAGTGTGAATGGCTGTGTGTGTGTTGTCCTGCGATGGTCTGGTGAGCTGTTCAGGGTGTACCCTGCCCTCGCCCAGAGTTGGCTGAGATGGGCGCCAGCCTCCCTGCGACCCTAGTGAGTGAGTCTCTTGATGTGAACATGTCTGCTTCCCGAAATCAAATTAATGATATATGTATATAATACGTAATATGTATTTACATAATACTATAAATATATATATATATATATATATACTATAGTAGATTACAGCAGTCAGTATCATGCAGTAAAAAAGTCCAAGCTGGAGCTCATGTCTGTTAACGAAAGCTTCTCCTGAGTGTTTAAGTCTCCTGGTTTTATATTTCGTGCGGAAGCAGTGGAATTTGTTTCAGATTTACAGCTCAGAGAGATATATATCACGTGTTCTGTAGTATAAGTTGAATGCTGGGTTGCACTGTGCGGTCGTATCTTGGACTGGACTAACACACGGCTGTGTTCCCCTGCAGTTCTTCGCCTGCCTCCTGATCATTTTCGCAGCTGAAGTTGCAGCCGGTGTGTTCGGATTCCTGAATAAAGACACAGTAAGTCTGTACACGTAACAGCTGAACGCTTCGGGGACGATTCACTGATATCCACTGAGCCTGAGGCGAATAGCTCTTTTAGTCTGTACCACACAGGAACATAAGGAAAAGCAAACTAAAAGGAGATTCTTATGGTTTGTTTCTGCATTTTAGAGTTTAGTGATTGGCACGTCCGCCTCACAGCAGGAAGGTCCTGAGTTCGATTCCCGGGCTCGGGGCGTTTCTGTGTGGAGTTCTCCCCGTGCTTGCATGGGTTTCCTATGGGTACTCCGGTTTCCTCCCACAGTCCAAACACATGCACAGTAGGATAATTGGCTGTTCGAGATTGCCCCTAGGTGTAAGAGTGTGTGTGTGTGTGTGTGTGTGTATGTGTGTGTGTGTGTGTGTGAATAGTTGTGGGTGTTGGCCCTGCAATAATATAAGATAGGCTCCAGCCTCCCCGTGACCCTAATAGGATTAAGTGGTTGGGCGAACCAATCAGATCACCCCGCTGCCGTGTAGGTTATACTAAACAAATATCTCCAACTTTGGGTGAATTTTTGCTGATGAGTGTGGATTCATCTTCCTCTCGCTCTCATTCCTTCAGATCATTCAGGACATCCAGGCGTTTTATAAAGAAGCCTCTAAAGACAACAACAGCACGGCGATTGTCACCAGCTACCATCGAATCGTAAGTGTCGCACTCGCCCCATACGTGGGGGTTTTTTTGTTCACTGTGTTGACCTTTGGTTTGATTTTTTTCACAGCTGGATTGCTGCGGGGCTAAAGATTTACCAAAATTGGTGTGTTCCGACCACCCACCTGGCACCAAGGTAACTTCACCTACACTTTTTACTCATAATGTAACACCCCGGTGTAATTTTGAGGTAATTTGGTTATAGTCAGGGAAGCAAAGTGTGTTGGAATCACGATGTTCCTGCGAGTCGCCCTGGGAATCCAGAGAGACTAAATGTTCCAATCAGGGCTGTCCGGGTCAAATAATCAACACGCACCTCATGCACATGATCAAACACGTCCTTTATTACTCTCATTAAGCTCAAAATGTAACAACGCTTAGCCGTGCAAGCCTTTACAAGAAGCTCTGTTTTGCCTCATCCCGGGGCTTGAGACCTTATCATTTCTGAATTCCGTCTATTTTTTTCCACGTTTACTCCTTTCTAAATACACGTGTGTGATTAAAGATCTACAATAAACCCTGTGTTCATCCTCCGCATAAATAACTTTATGTGTAGGCTGGAGCCTGTCTCAGCCGACTCTGGGCGAAGGCGAGGTACACCCTGGATAGCTAGGACAACACACACACACCCATTTACACTCACACCTAGAATTACCCTAGCCAATAGCCAATTACCCTAACGTGCATGATGTCCGCTGAGCCCGGGACTCGAAACTAGAACCTTCTATCACAAGACACACCCATGCCGACTTTTCGAGGTCTGAGAAGTGATCTGACACACTGTGTTCAAACTATAAGTCAAAATCCGATTTGATTTCTGAATCGAAGTGAATTTCGGGCGTGTCACGTTCGAGTGCCTTGTCATTATAGCAACAAAGCAGACGCACATAAGCAACACCGAACAAAAAAAATAAAGAATTAATCTATCATCCGATACTGAACCTGTCCTCTTCTCTGTCATGCTGAAAGGTTAAAGGTCACCCCAACTCAGAAACTAAGGCATCAAAATTATTTCCAATCATTTCCTTGAGGGGGCGCTCATACGCAATTTCCAAGTCGGCAACACGTATTTACCAGGATTCCGATAACACGTGAAGGCGGCATTAGTGCTCACAAAGCTTTTATACTGTGTGCTAATAAACATTCTTTTGATATTTATCAGTTCCACCAGGATGTTGTGTTTTTTCACCTGTGTTAGTTTGTTTGTGTGTAGTATAACTCAAAAAGTGATGCACGAATTTGAATGATTTTATTTTCCAGAGTAGGGTGTGGTACAAATAACTAAACATTAAATTTTGGAGGCGATCCATGCATGGGATCATGCTGGAAAAGAATCCATAACGGTCAAAAAGTGCAAATAATATATTTTCATCATTAATGTTCCCACTAGGGGGAGACATTTCATTAAATCTATGGCAAGTTATAATGAAACCTGCAGACATAAGTTGATTTTCCACTTAATCAGTGCACGTGTCACCATAATCCATTTGTGCCTGGCGGAGGTACCGTACATTCTGTGATCGCCCCTCTAGTGACACCGGTTTTTGTTTCTGCAGAGTTGTGAAGATGCCATCAAAGACTTTTTCAACACTAAGCTCTTTATCATCGGATACGTGGGGATCGGGATCGCTGGAGTCATGGTGAGAACGTTTGACAGAAAATTTGTCCAACAATAACAATGTACACATTTGGGTTACTCGGTCAATCAAGACTTGTTTTTCTCTCGTTCCTGGACCTCAGAGGCCAAGAAGTAACGAGGAAACCCGAGCTAAATCCTTGCTCAGAAATACTACAAAAGTTTTTATTGTCATCGTGACCGATTTCTGTCTGATCTCCGCAGATAATTGGGATGATCTTCAGCATGGTGCTGTGCTGCGCAATACGGAACAGCCGTGAGGTCATCTAACTCTGTGACCTCCTTTGACCTTTCACCTCTGCGCCAATTTTTTATTTAATTTTTTTTTACAGACACAGCAATAGCTTCAAGATCAACAAAAATCTTTTTGATTATCATTCAGAACATCCGGTCAGAAACTAATGGAAGGATCCCTTATTTAGTCTTTTTTTTTATTCACTTTACCTGCTGGATAGGTGTCATTAAATATTCCGTTTGTGAAGCTGTTTTTAAGGAATTTAATTTAATTTATATATTTCTGTCAGTGTGTAAATTTACTCGAGGCTGCTGAGTTGCATAATTTAAAGACTGGGGTCACATGACCAGGGGAGATCAGACTGGTGAGGTCCGGTATGTCATAGTGAGTGTATATAACACGTGAAATCATGTTTTGACATATTTAACACGAACGTGCCGTGTGGTTTGAAACAGATGATGATGATGATGCTAATCTAGAATGGTTGACAGCTGGCAGATAAATAATCCTTTCGGGCCTGATTAACTCCGTATCTGTTGATTTGAATCACGTTTTCGACGTTTGCTCGCATTACGTTAGAGGTTTTGTGCACAGCGTTGCGATTTATACTCCGTTTTTGTAACGTGTGTGATGGTGAATATTGATGGTGATGTGCTGTTGGTTTGTGTAGAAGCTAGTCGATGTCATTTTTAATTAATTCCACGATGATGTATACGATCGATTAAGGTGCCTTGCTCTTTTATACGACTCATATAACCTGAGATCTTCAGCCCATCCATTTCATATACTGTAATCCTGTCCTGTTTTCAACACACGTGTCCATGATTGAGGAAATGTCTCGTATAAGTGTTGAATGATGGCTCCAGTTAGCCAAAGGTCAAGCTAGCAGGTGAGAAATTGTTTGCGTTACTTGTAGTTTAGCTTCGCCTCTTGATAGTGAATGTAGCATAAAACTAATGCTGTGTCTCAATTTGCATGCTTGCGTACTTGCATACTTGCTAGTTTAGGTGCATAGGTGCATTAGCGCCACCCAGCGACGGTCTGACGAGCTGTTCAGGGTGTACCGCGCCTTCGCCCTAGAGTCAGCTGAGATGGGTTCCAGCCTCCCCATAACCCTCATGAAGGATAAAATGGTTGAGAAAATAGAAAGTGAAGTATGTCATATGCAGTGCGCTATTACAGTAGTACCCGGATGAAAAATTTTTTGAGCTTGCAGCGCTGTACACTTCTTACCTAATTCAGAGGGTGTGGTCTTGGCTACATACTGAAGGCGCATGGCTTTCAACCTTTGTGAAAACAGTGGCCGATGACACATGCAGAGACATTTTTTTAACATTCTTTCTAAAAAGAACTGAGCAACAACAGCCTCTGCAAAAATTTGGGCAGGTGGTACGGTCAAATGGTGCGATTGTCGTTTGCGGTCAGTGTTATGACGACATTTCTTGCTATGAAACTATATTACCCTGTTAAAATGAATTTACTACGCTAGTAAGTACACACCGCGCATAGTGTACTATATTACCGCTAAAGGAAGTCCGTGAATTGAGACACTGCGTTACTTCAGCTGCACGACTTACAGAAACCACTCAAGAATCACCAAACTAAAGAACAGGACTTGTAACTAGAGCCTTAAAAGACAACTTCACGGTTGATGAAATTACTTTTCTGATATGTAGATAATTAGCATACTAGCCAGCAACTCAGTTGCTACGAGTCAAATTAAATAAGCTGTAAGACTTTTGTTGGGATCCTCTGTGTGTGCTCCAATAATCATTGCTTATAATAAGGATGGTGGACATTAATAGTGAAAAGAAGTCGGTCGACGAGTGTACGGCTGGAAACAGGACGGAGATGCTAGCATTGCGTTTCATACTGAATGTTTCCATAAGTAGCTGTGGTTTATTACTAAATTCTCTTCTTGCAGACGCTGTTTAGGCATGTGCTGATAATGTACAGTATATAAATGAAACGCAGGACCCAACAAGCCTGATGTAGTCACTATTACTCTGACACTTCGCTCATGTTTCGACTCCCAGCGTAAACTCTGTTCCGTTCAGATAGACGGCTTAAAGACGCGTCTCTTATTTTGTCCTTAAAGTTCCGGAGAAGTTCATCGTCTCGTTTTGCATCTAGGACAAGAACGAACAAGAAAGAGACGGAACTACTGCAGCACTGAGTGGCTTTAAAACCATTAAGACAGGATTCCTGACGTTTATCTGTTGATTGATGTTACCGTAGAATAAAAAGCAATCTGACAGATGGGTGTATCGTAGAAATGCATATTTTATGTCCCACTCTTAAAGATTGGAGTTTTTAATTTTGTATAAATTACATGGTATAATTACACCCAAATGTATGTTAAAATTTTAAAAAATAAATAAATAAATAAACAAAAGCGACACCTATCATAACTGTAGTTCTCTGCACACATGCTGAATTAATGATGTGCTGTGTCCACAATACTGTTGTCACTTCTTTAGCATCAGTTCTCCAGGTATTAAATTAGATTTGCCCAGATTTGATGAAATAAGTACCTTCATGTGTTGACACTTTAAGCTGTATATGTACAAAGACAGAAAATTAATAAATTTTGGCATTTCGAGCATATGAAGTTATGTCCCTAAGAACTTTGTCAACCCTGTCACGTCAGTTCTGTTATATTAATATTGTATTAATATTGCTGTAATTTATGATTCAAAAAAGCTGGAGCTTCAGAACCTTCCAGAAAAATACTCTGTACCTTAGTGATTATTTGTAGATATTTTGCAAGTATTTCTGTGAAAATTATTCCTTGGGAAGGTGCAATTAGAAAATGTACACTTTCATGAGAATGAGCCATGCGTGCCTATTGCAGAAAAATTTTCACTTCGTAGAATCGCTGCGCAAAACTGTATGGACACGTGACCATAACATTCATACGTGTTTTCTTGATCAGTGGACTCCAGGTTTCATTCCTCTTTGCTGTTATAGTAAGTTTCTCTCTTCTGGGAATGCTCTCCACTAGATTTTGGAGGATGGCGGTGGAGATTTGTGATCATTCATCCACCAAAGCGGTATTAAGGCCCGGCACTGATGTCAGGCCGGGATGCCGGGAGCAGTTGGCATTCTGGTTGATATCAAAAGTGTTCAGTTGGGGCTCTGTTCAAGTGACCCACGTTCTCCTACTCCGTCCTTGGCAAGGCATGTCTTCATGGAGCTCACTGTGTGCGCAGGGGGGAAGGTCATGCTAGAGTAGGAGGAAACCCACGCAAATACGGGGAGAACATGAAAACCCCACACAGAAACGCCCTCATCAAGCCTGGGACTCGAACCCAGGACCCGCTTTCTGTGAGACAGACGTGCTAACCACTGCGCCACCGTGCCGCCACCTTGGAACATTGTTAAATGAAATTCCTGTGGCTGAAACCAAGGCGTGGGTTGATGTATAATGAAGCTGAATCTCAGATAAGACACAGCTGAGATAGACATTAACGTCCCGCTGCGGAAACCATAAAAAAAAATTATATCAGCACATGCCTAAGCAGATTAACTACAGGACCATAACTTAAACAGGGGACCTGTGTGTGTGTGTGTGTGTGTGTGTGTGTGTGTGTGTGTGTGTGTGTGTGTGTGTGTGTGTGTGTGTGTGTGTGTGTGAATGTAGGAAACGCATGTACAATATGCTGTATGTAACGTTGCATGGCTTTCCATAGCAGCTTAGATCAAACCCTGTGTGTTGTAATAATTTTTATTTTTAACGAGTTTGGTTTTGTACTGTAAACAACACGGCGTTGCCTTTGTTGGTTGTTTTTGTTGTTGGTTTTTCTTTGTTGGTATTGAAACGTGTAATTTATTTATTGGTGGATGAGTTCAAACAGCAGTTAGACTTCTCAGGATGGAAGATTGAAGTAAAAGAACAAAATAAACTTTTTTTTTCTGAGGTTTTACCTACTCATGCTGTTTTGTGTCTCTTTTAATACATTTAAACATTATTATACACTTTTGAATGTACAGAAAAAACAATAAAAATCAAGAGTAAACATGCAGCTTTTTCAGTTTTGTTAAACAGATTGTTCAATAAAATATACTGTGTGCCACAATTTACTAGTTTATTTCAGTGTGTATTTTATACAGGGAGAAGCCCCTTTGTTATGTTTTTATGTACTGAGAAATTTTGGGGTCTTTTATAATTATTTTTAATTTTTCTTTGTATTATTTAACAATAATACAAAGAAAAATGGACCATAAGGGTCCAGACTATTCCGCCTGTCATACAATAATATTATTATTATATTCATTGATAATATTTGTCAGAAATGGAAGGTCAGAATAACCTTTTGACCTTGAAACAAGGTCAAGGTGACCCATATACGATCCCATTCTATTCGCCCCTGAGGGGAACCCTTCCACCAAATTTGTGCATGTATACGCTAATGTCCTTGCCTTCAAATGTACTTATACATGAAAGTATTTTAAAAGTACATTTTTGTTTGTGTAAATTTGCTGCTATGTTTGATTGAACTGTGGATTTGGTGCTGATGGTGACTGAGGTTTCACTTTGATGTGAAGTTTTTACATTAGTAAGTTTTGTAATCAGTCTTCCGGGCTCCTTCAGTTCTGTCGTATTCTCCGGCTCTGACACTCAGCCTCTTGGTGCACCTCCTCCGAATCGTCAGAAACCCCAAAAAATTATGAATTTCACAATTAATAACAAACTCTCACGGCTGATTCCTTCCTGAACATGTGTGAGGCTGTGTTCCCCGACTTGCTTTTTTTTTTTTTTTCTCTGTCTCATCTTTCTCGTCTGAAATGAAGGCAACAGGTGTAGGTTTGATTTCAGCCTCACTGCAGAGCGCGCACTTTTACCCTGCTGTCAGATTACAGCTCATTTACACTGCTGAGGTTTAACAGAAACACTAACCGGCAAGACGGGTCTCCAAAATGAGATCTGAGTAATCTCAAAATCTCTCGCTGTAATCATCATCCGAAGTTCTGACGGCTGACACGACGGCTCTAACCTTTTAATGGTGAAACATTTCCTGTGTAAATATTCAGATATAAATGGTAATATATTTAACCTCATTCTTCATTCACTCCTCGGCCAAAAAAAAGTGGCACACTGTAATATTTTCATGGAGAGCATTTATCCTCGATCACAGCGTGTAATCTCCAGGGCATTGTTGCTCCAGGTGGTCCGGTCGAGGCTCAGCAACATTAATGTGGCGATAAAATGAAGTCAGCTGATGATCTGAATGTACTGAATGAGCAGGTTATCACATCAATGCCCTTTTTCTTCCCTGATGGCGCGGATATAAAATGGGGACTCAGATAATGAGCGAGTGGTTCAGGGAGCACAAGGAATCATTTTCACATATGTATCAACACCCCAGAGTCCTGATCTTAACCCTGTGGAAAGTTTTGGGGATGTGCTGGAGAAGACTTTATGGAGGGGTTCAGTTTTTCCCTCATCGAGTCAAGACGTTGGAGAGAAATGAACCCGACACTGGATGGAAATCAATGTTATGATGCTTAAGTTTGTTGAAACGATGGCCTGGAGATTACGTGCTGTAAGCGAGGATGAAGGAACTACAAGATATACATGTGTGCGACGTTTTCTTCTTCTTTTGGCTGTGCAGGGTGTTTTAATTTTAAATCAAGAAATTTTAGCTCATTGTGAAATATTTAGAATTTAGTCAACATGAAAACATTTGCAAAGGATATTGAGCTTTGAATAGCCTGTTAGCCTGGAGGGTGCATTTTTCTGGATCCCACAAAACCCACTACAAAAAAAAACTAAAAAAGGAGTGTGCTTTCAGATATGATGACTGTGGGACGAAGGAAAACCAGATCCATCAACATGGGAGCGCAGTGATATTTCATCATATTCACTCTGTTCATTTATTCAGGTTATTAAAATGTTTGTATTTTGGGAAGGAAGCAGGATTCATACTGACTCACATACACACAGATATAAGAAACTACATATCACAGTGTATTATGGACACATTGGGTACAGTTTTTGGCTTTATTAACATCTTAAAAAAAAATGAATGCCATTAATTCAGAGTACAACCCACCGCTAGAGTTCTAAATACACAGTTATATCTGTAGTGCGCACTTTTACGTTTGCCTCTCTAGGGCTGTAATATTAATATCTCTGGGATAAACGCGTCTCAGTTGAGGATTCTGAAGTATGTTAGAGTATCTTAGTACTGTACATTTTTAAAGGAGTTATGAATGTGCTGGGATTTGCACACATCATCTCTCCAGTTTGGTCACCTTCCAATTTCCATCCAAGAAACAGCCCATCATTCCCCCTTATACCCCATTTTTCTCCCCTAATTTTAGTCGTATCCAATTCCCACCCATCAAGTGTTACCTCCCTATCACACGACCACCACTAACCAGGGAGGGGTGTAAGCAAGCACATGCCCCTCCGTGACATGCAATGCTGCCACCCGCATCTTTACGAACTGCTGCGCATGCGTATTTAGGGACGGCCTAACACACATTGAGGGAAAGCGCTATCCGCCCCCTCGTACGAATGAGCTCACAGACGCCAATGATTGGCTGGTGATCGCTGTGAGTGACAGGGAAGTGAGGGTATGCCATCCCTCCCTCCCGTGAGAGGTCAGCCAATTAGCTCCCATGGACTCCCGGACACAGATGGCCGTGGCATCAACCCGGATTCGAATTCGCGATCTCCAGGTTTATAGTCACACACCTTTTCCATGCACCACTTGGGAGCCAGCTTTTCATCATTTAACAACCTTCTTCTAAGACACATGAAGCCACCCAATCACATCTATTTTTCCCCCCAAACAGCTACTTATGATGCGTCACAGGGCAGCGGAACACCTTCAATGGAAAGCGCCAACCACCCTCTTCTGCATACATGAGCGAACCAATGTCCATGATTGGCTAGTGTTACTGTGATTGACAGGGTAGAGAGAGAGAGAGAGAAAGAGAGAGATATCCCTCCCACCTCGAGATCGCAGCCAATTTTGCTCCCTTGTCTCCCGGTCATGGCAGCGGCATGGATTGGATTTAAACTCACAATATCGGGACGATAGCGCAAAAGCTTTGCTGTTGTGCCACTCAGGAGTCTCTACCATCTATAAAGGATCTTTAAAACTTTTTCCTGACCCAATCCTGAACTTAAAAAGTCAAGATTTCTATTTCAGATCAGCATGTGATATTATTTTTTGTAGATCCTTAACAAATCGTAATCACATGCACAGTAATAACTACAAACTTTTAAACATGATTGAAACACACTTTGCGCAAGGCTAACCACCGAAATCTAATATTTCCCTCTGAAGTCTCAGACAAACTGGGACAGGCAGGTGAGAAGCAGACAGAAGGGCTTTGGTTCAGTATTTGGTTTAAAATGCCCTCATCAAGTTCTTCAGATGAATGATCAAGTCTACAAGATTCTGTAGGATAACCTACGGGTTTGTTATTCAGCAAACACAGATATATATATGTGTGTTTCATGTGACAGGAAGTTGATGAAGACATTTTAAAAACAGTACTGATTATTGCCTAAGACGCTCCTTCCCTCATTGAGGGAAATCAAAAGGCTGGTCCTGGAGATATATTTTTAAAACATGTTTAAAAAAAAAAAAGCACTGTGCCGGCTTCTTAATAAAGCCACCAGTAAGATGCTAATGCTAGCATTCCCATAAAAAAATCTCAAACTCACACCGTCTCCTAATGGTCACAGTCTCACAGTAGCTGCCTCAGACTTTCATCTTTAATGTTCAAGTGGTTCCAACGTCTGAGTTTATAGCACTTAGATTCTGACGTTGGGAAACTGTCCCAGGATCATTTCCCCAACGCCGATGAAATAAACGACCTGCGCGATACCAAATAACGGAGCGATGACGAGCGCCCTGCAACCCGCGCCCTTCAGCAGAGCACTGGGGCCTTCTTTACGAATGATCTTTCTGCAAAAAACAACAACGACAACAAGAAACACACATGAGCATACACTGAAGGTGATGGTGAATCATGTATGGTGTTAGCACTTCTGATAAGTGTACCTGACACAGTCCATCACCCCGCCGTACGTCTCCTCATGAGCACCTTTACTGAGCGACTGCAGCCTCGTCTTCACCACTGAAGATACACAGAAACATCACACCTCCGTTTCATCTCAGGATGTACTCATCGTATGTGCGAGCTACAAACAAATGTGCTTGTAAGATCAGACGCTTGCATCAGGTATTCCTATCCTTGTGGGGACATTTTTAAACCTTTTCAGACCCCACTGTCCTCATATGAGGACATCATATTTTCTCCCAACTACACTGTGTGTATGGCCCTATAAGATCCTCATATGAGGGCCACTGGGCATTACTCTAATGCTAAACTTCTTCCAGTTTAAAAACGTTGATCAGGTTCAGTAGTTATCAGGTGGTAAGGAATAGAAGCAGTGCAGAGAAATGACAAGACACACAACATCAGCGTTTGGGTCTCAAGAGGTTAAAAAGCATGCCGACACACATGAATGCACTCTTACCGTCACAGGGACTGACTGCGACAGCGGCGATACATCCAGCACCACAGCCGGAAACAAAGTTCCAATAAAATGGTGCATTTTCAGCCCCGGATGGTTTTCCCAACTGGTTGAGGTGAGCAAACAGAGGGAAGTAGACGACGGAAAACGGAATATCTCTGGGGGGGGGCGAGAAAACAACAACACAAGGATGAACATGTCAGTGATATCAAGGAGTAATTTGTCTCACAGATGCTATGAAATGGCCAATAAATGGTTAAAAATATGACAAAGGAACAATTTATAGGTGGTGGTACTCCATCAAAATAAAATCTAAAGAAAATAGAAATTTTCATCATCTGGGTAAAGTTATGTAATTTCCACATTTTTTTATTTTCTAGGCTTCTGTAGTGATCAACGGTTTCTAGGCTGCTGAGCTGGTTAGCCTGGAAGATTTGTTTCGGGTGTGATATTTTAGTTTGACTGGTTGGCAAAGTGATGAAGTGGTTAGAACGTCCGCCTTACAGCCAGGAGGTCCTGGGTTCAAGTTCCAGGTTCGGTGAGGGCCCTTTTTTGGTGGAGTTTGTATGTTCTCCCCATGCTTGCATAGGTTTCCTTCGGGTACTCATGTTTCCTTCCACAGTCCAAAGACATGCACATTAGGCTAAAGGGCTGTTCCAAATTGCCCCTCTGTGTGAGTGTGAGTGTGGACTGGCGAGCTGTTCAGGATGCGTCCTGCCTTCTCCCAGAGTCAGCTGAGATAGGCTCCAGACTCCCCGCCCCCCTAATAGTATTAATCCAATCTGCAACTGAATGATTGAATGAATGAATAGATTGACTTCATTTCCACTATGTGAAGCTGTAGACACTTCTGGAGGGATCACCGTGCAGTACCTCATTAGCGTGGCTCCGAGTCCTTTATAAAGTCCCTGAACGCCTCGAGTGCGCAGTAACTCCTGTGTGATCTGTAGGGCCGAGGTTCTTCTGATGTGTGTGGTTGGTCCGAGGCTGTAGGTACAGTTTATCACCGTGCTCCCTGCGCCGAGCTTCAGAGCTGGGATCACAGCTACATTCCTCTGAGCCACTGCAGAAGAAACACAACACACACACGCACACAGTCAGAACACACTACACATTACACGTACTACTGAAAACTTTACCCATATGTGTTAAAATTATTGGCACCCCAGTAAAACAATTACAAGAAATATTTTTTTTTAATTTATTACTATAGTTTTATCTTTTTTTTTTTTTCTCACCTAGTCTTCCTGCATCCTGAAGTTGAATTTTCAGCATCTCCATGGGTGTGGTTACAATCACTTGACACACTCCCGCTCCACATCCTGCCAGCATCTCTTTAAACACACTCAGTCTGGAGCTGCAGTGATTAAAAAAGGTAACATATGTTTAATCACCGGCTGTCGTGGATGTACCTCATTACAGGAGGAGCTGTGGTACGTTATATTCTAATTAAGGGTTGACTGGATGAACTTACTCTCCTTTGCTGAGATGATGACGGAAAAAGTCATTAGCGGCTAGTTTAATGGCCTTCTCCGGGGTTACAAGGGTCAAATTGACTGCTGCTCCTGTAGAAACACAAGGAATGGATCTTTAATGCCATTACATCATTCATCACACACACACAGTAATGTTTAATATGAAACCAGCCATGATATACTCGTCTACTGCTCTCAGCCAATCAGAGCACAATCAGAGGTCTGTATATGAGTGAAAGGTGCTTTAGCTTCATTGCAGAAATAGTTTTACCTCTATACATGCCGAAATAGCCTTCAGACCGAACCGTCTTGATCAGACAGTCCATCCTAATCAGAGATAACAGAGTATAAGGAATAAGGCTTGGGCACCATTACTAAAATATCCCCAGTACTGATATATCATAAAGTATTTATAGATAGATAGATAGATAGATAGATAGATAGATAGATAGATAGATAGTTAGATAGATGGACGGACGGACGGACGGACGGACGGACGGACGGACGGACGGACAGACAGACAGACAGACAGATAGATAGATAGATAGATAAACAGATATAGAGACCGATAAATGAAGAGAGATGGACAGACAGATAGACAGATAGACAGATAGATAGATAGATAGATAGATAGATAGATAGATAGATAGACAGATGAATAGAAAGACAGACAGATATATAGACAGATAGATATAAAGACATACAGACAGACAGACAGACAGACAGACAGATAGATAGATAGATAGATAGATAGATAGATAGATAGATAGATAGATAG
>JAQMYF010000003.1:32492119-32509741 GCA_030014195.1 Neosilurus mollespiculum
CTGTCTCTCTCCCTCTCTCCCTCTCTCTCTCTCTCTCTCTCTCTCTCTCTCTGTAGTGCCGTGCTCTAATCTGTATGGTCAGTTGAACGGTCTGCAGCTGTGTGTGGATGCTGCAAGTGTGTTGTGGATGTATGTGTTCTGTCGAGGTTTGCTGACCACTCTGGAGCAGGTGAAGGCCTTTTATCACCTGCAGGACAGCAGCAAGAGTGAAGAACACGTGGATGTCCGAGTGGATGCTATGCAGCTGAAGGTGATGCGTATATATAATACATTTATATATTATATTAGCGTTCCTTTATGTGTTATTGTGTGTAACGGCTTCTCACTGATTGTTGTAACTATTTTTTTTTAGTTGGTTATTCCTCTGGACTCATCCATCTTGGATCACCCAGATCGTCCACATGCTCTGGGTTTCACTCTCTCTCAGGCGTTTTTAAGCAACACTCATCACTCTCCTCACTCGTCCTTCTCCGACCTCGAGTCCACGTTCTCTTCTTTTTCCACGCAGACGTTTTTCCGACCCTCAGCGGGTGCTCCTTTCCCTCGTGACCTGAACACCTTGCACCCTCTTCCCCCAGCATTCCTATCGCCAGATCCCTCGCTCTCTCCTTCACGTTCATCAGCACGGGACGTCTGGAATCTGAGCCTGTCCCGAGCAGCGGGGTGCTTTGAGGGTGCGCGACGAGGAGGCAAAGCACCACCGTTCGTGGAGCCGTTCGCCGCGTGTGTTTGGATGTGCCGCCCACAAGCTCTAACGAGGTCGTTAAGTCAGGAGGGCTCATCGACAAATCGAGGAAACGGCGTGGAAACACCGTTTCATCACGACGCTCCATCAGCATCCATTCACTTCCTGGTCCAGTCCATCACTCCGATCCGAATGTGGCTCAGTCATTATCAGTACGTTGCTCTGCTCCGGATGAAGGATTATCTCGCCAGGTTGGCCACCGACCTCAATCGCTTTCCGAGCGCAAAGACTAAAACGCCGGCTCCTCCCACAGTGTGCGTATCGCTCCTCTTGGAGGCGCTGGAGCTCGGATTGCTTCTTCCACCTATCGTCGGGAAAACAGAAGAAGAAGAAGAAGAAGTGCCCGAGGAAACGGACACGCCAAGCATGACGGACTCTGATCTCTCGCCGTCGCACCCGGACAGCGAGATTGTGGGAAGCACGGAAAAAGCGTTGGTGGAGGAGGAGGAGGAGGAGGAGGATGAGCGTGATGGAACAGGGGAGGGGCCTGTTGAGGAAGCATGCGAAGCGGTTGAAGAGGGATTGGACGGAGCGAATGATCAGCGAGGCAAATCCCAGGTGGCAACCTCGGATGTTTCACCTGCGCAGTCTTTGTCTACAGTGCGTAATCACAACACTTCCACTTCCATGGCCAGCCTGGAGGGGGAGCTGTCCAACGCACTCAGCGTGACCAAAGACGTGACGAAAGACGCCCTCAGCGCTTCTCTTGACCTCACCAAGGGGGCGCTGTCCATCACTAAAGACGCTTTCAGCATCCTGAGCCGCGGCTCCGCCATGAGCAAAATATTCAGCACTCAGAGCAAGTAAGAAGTGAGACGGGAAAGTCCGTGAGATCATCCGCCGTGTTCTGGTTTTTAAATGTCCGCTGTAAAATATCCTTTACATCACAGTGGGACTGCTGAGTGTGTACCGGGGTTTAACGTGTATGTGGATTGTGTGTGTAGAGAACCAGACGACTCCGCCCTACGTCTGCAACCCCTCAAGCACTCGCTTTCCCAGAATTCCTGCGACAGCGTGGCGATGGACACCAGCGCGGCTGACGACGGCCTCTCATTGGACAGCGACACCAGCGAAAACTTCGTCATCCTCACAGACTCGGGTATGACATCATCACCCTGTCAATCATCACCCTCATTATCCAGTATCTCTGACATCACTCATTTAGACAGACCTCTCTCTCTCTCTCTCTGTCTTTCTCTCTCTTTACTCCCATGTCTCTCTGTCTCTACCTGTTTCTCTGTTTATCTGTCGCTTTCTGTACATGTCTCTTGTACCTGTCTGTCTCACTCTCTCTGTCTTTCTCCTTCTTCTATATCTGTCTCTCCCTGTAATGTGTTTTTGTGCCTCTGTCTCTCTTTCTCTCTCTCTCTCTCTCTCGCTGTCTCCTTTGATACGTGTCCCTCTCTTTCTGTCTCTTGTCTTTCTGTGTGTCTCCATCCGTCTCTTACTGCATGCCTCGGTTTCTGTCTTTGTGTTTATCTCGCTGTGTCTCTCTATCCTCCATCTCTCTCTGTTGGTCTCCCTCTATCTCAGAGTGCACCCGTCCTAACGAGACTCCCGTCCACTCAGTTCGGACTGACGGAGGATCTTCAGCTGATCTGAGCAGCTCTTTGTCTCCCAGCACTGAGGACGTGTCTCAGGACACGGTAAGATTTAAGTTTTAGGTACTCGTATAACACACACACTCACGTGAGAGAAGTGTGTGCGCAAAAGCAAACCAAAATGGCTCTTCACGTGTGACAGGTGTGCGTGTTGCTGCTGTCTGTGCGTGCTGTTCGCTCTCTGATGGAGCTCCACGCGCAGGACGCAGTGGTGACGATGGAGGTTCAGCGCGTTACGCCGAAGCAGCTGGGAAACCAGCGAGTGATGGACCTGCAAACACTCACACACGGTCAGACGCCATCACATGCTCAGGGAGATGGAGAGATGCATGACCCTAAACCCCGCATCACGACAATCTCCCCTCTCCCCTCTACAGGTGCTCCCTCTCCACCAGCGTCTCCTGTGTCCCGCCCTCCGATGGTGTGCGTGAGGGTGGAGGCGGGGCCAGGGGCGGGGCGTCACTGCTGTTCAGCAGAGAGTGCAGGTTTCGTAGAGGTGCGTGTGTGCGGGTGCGAGGCCGAGCTGCTCACCTCAACAATAAACACATTCGGTCCCTTCATGGAGGATGAGCTGAGCTCGGATGCCCAGCCAATCAGAATCACCGTACACAACACTCGCATCACACTCAAGGTGAGAAGGTGGAGGAGTTGTAGTTTTAAGTGAAGGGAATGATTGAACTGTTGCTTGGCAACAAGGAAACTTGGATGCAGAGAAGTGGAGATGTTGTCCTATCACGCTTACTAGTCGGCACAGTATTTAGCCAGCATGCTAATTTGCCAACAATATCATATACCGAAAGCGGACTGGGAAGAAAAACAAAGTGTGTGTGCATGTGTGTGTTTTTAGGATGATGGTCCCCGTGTGTATCCCACTGCCCCGCAGTCCGTTCCCGTCTCCTTTCTCCTCGATGGTGTAGTTCTGGAGCGGCTGGACGATGCTATGCTTACAGTCAGACGTGGGTACCCTGTGTGTGAGTTTGTGTGTCTGTGTGTCTGTGTGTGTGTGTGTGTGTGTGTGTGTGTGTGTGTGTGAGAGAGAGAGAGAGAGAGAGAGATTTATTGATCTCTGTCTACTTTCCTCTCTCAGCCACTGGCAACCAAACAGGAGAAAAAGCCTGCTGTGGACCTGAAAGAGATGACAAGGTATACACACGCACACACACACACACACGCACACACACACAACGAACTATTTGACTGAATGACTCATGTGTCTCTTTTGCTGATTCATTAAATGACTCCTTGAACTCTTAGGATTGATATCTGTTTGAGGAAATGATTTTTTTTGTTGTTGATTTGTTGGACTAAATGACTCAAATTTTTTTTTGTCCTTTTTGGCTAAATGACTCTTCCAAATGACTCTTCTAAATGACTCTTCCATATGATCTGTTTGGATAAATGATTATTTATTGACTCTTTGAACCGTTAGGCTAAATGACTCATGCATTGCTCGATGAACCCAAAGTCATTTTTTCACGGCACACTTTATTTTCACACTTTAATAATTTAGCAGTTTATTTAAATAATGTGTGTATTTTTTAATTTTTGTTTTCAGATCCAGGCCCTCCAGTCGGAGCTTGCCGGCGTTCACGCCGCCCTCTCCGAAGCTGTCTCCGACAGAGAACGTCTCTTAGAAGAAGTCCGCAAATACAACCCGTCCTTCACGCTATGACCTCACACGCCACTATTGGGTAAAGGTCAGAGGTCATAGATCAAACACAAGAACATAATCTGTGTGTGTGTGTGTGTGTGTGTGTTTAAGGAATGAGTGCTACCTTCCGCGTCCTTGTCCCACTCGACTGACAACCACGTGCCATAAAGAGCTTTACTTCCTGTTAGTGACCATCACAGTGTTATTACTTTTATTTCAGAGTGAGGTTATTATTTTTCTGTTACTCTATTGTATATAGACTGGGACAGAGTGTGTGTGTGTGTGTGTGTGTGTGTGTGTGTGTGTGTGTGTCACACTGACATACACTCGTTGCATGTGCCAATTAAAAAAAAGGGTACAGAGTATCTCCCAGCCACTGCACGCTTATTTTATTTTATAGTGTTTTATTAAATAATATTTTGGTACTGGAAGTGTGTGTGTGTGTGTGTGTACTTGTACTTGGTACATAATGAGGACTGGACTACATTTTTAACAAGCAAAGTGAGGACATTTTTGGAATGTGAGGACATTTTGGTTGGTCTTCACTTCTTCAGGCTGTTTGAGGGTTAAGACTTGGTTTAAGGGTTCAGGTTTGGGTTTGGGTTTGGTTCGGTGTTAGACATTTAGTTGTGATGGTGAAGGTTAGAGTACAAGGCTAGGGGATGCATGAGGTCAGTGAATGACCGTACAAAGATTCAGGTACAAGAGTGTGTGTGTGTGTGTGTGTGTGTGTGAGAGAGAGAGAGAGCAAGAGAGAGAGAGATTAGCACTGTGTTCTGAGTTTTTTATTTTTATTTGTTTATTTTTTTAACTTGATTTGCACAAATCTGTCTGCGACACGTGAGGTGTGGATGCGGTCGCGGTTCACTCCTCTGTTGGGGTTTCAGTCTGGTTGTGTGTTTTACACGTTCAGTGGCTCATTACGTTATTAACTTCAGTGCTAGGATTCAGGTGGATGGTTGGATCAGAATGTTGTGTAAATATGTTTATCTGCGGCAAATAATTGTTGAAGTACATACTACACAGGAACACAAGAAAAGCAACTTCAAACAAGATGTTTTATGTTTTTTTTTTTTACATTTTCAGAGAGGCAGTGGTCACGCACGCTCCACTACGGCACCTTTTGAAATTCATTTAAAGTTGAAGGACATGAAGGCTTCTGCACTACTGTGTAGTGTTCCTTATATTTTTCAGTAACCGTGACAACCTGTGAGGTTTTAGTCCGCCGCATTGACTCAAGCATGATTTTGACTTTGTGAGGTGTACGATGGTTATCATTATTCGTTCAAGAGATTTTCTTGTTTCTGATTGGTGGGAAGCCGTGAGATAATATGGGATAACTGAATTATTGCACTGTTGCCATCAGATAAGTTGAATGATTGTAGCACAACTGGGACGCGTAACAGTAATGTGATGTTTTAAATTAATGAAGAATCACTGAAAGAATTCAACTTTCGATTGTCCAGGGTGAAATCTGCCCTCGCCCAGAGTCGGCTGAGATGGGCACCAGCCTCCCAGCGACCCTTATTAGGATTAAGCGCTTCAGAAAACGAATTAATAAATGAGCTTTCATATGATATGGAGAATTATTTTATTCCCCCTTGACCAAATAATTCTCTGTGTCTTACTTCGCCTCATTCAATAACTGCTTATTATCCAGAGCTAATGGACCAATCAGATTGTGCCGTTCCCATGTAGTATGTACTGCATTCTGATATTATACAGCAGGTCCAATAGATCCAGTGTTCATTTTCATTTAATCATAATTATATTAAATCTCTCAAAAGACGAATGTCGGATCTATATGAAGGTGACCTTCGATCACATGATGTTAAGCAGGACATCAGAAACTATTTCACTGAATTTCAGGAATATTGTAGTGACGGGAATTGCAGCTCTTTACAGGAACTGTACGGTTTGCTCAACGTAAAAAAAAAAAGCTAATCGTGTCATGAACAGTACGAGCTGTGTTAGAGATGAACATCGGTGTTGATTCATGAAAGGGAGGCCATTTAAAATCACGGTGTAGAAGCGTACGTTCTGAATGACACCATGAAATATACAGAAATCCCCTGCTGCGGTTAAAGAGAAGGGAATTAGTGTCTAATCTGAAAATAACATGAAGGAAGCGTGAGATTGCGTAAGTGCACACCTTACCCCCGTACCCCCATTGTAAAACTCCAAAATGAGTTCTGTTGAAAGTCAACACTGTTGGAGGGGTTTTTTTTTAGTATGCCTATGACTCATCAGGTTTCGTTTACATTTTGCCCGAAGCCGAGTTTGTGGTTCTGAGTTTATTGCTCTCTTTTGCCCCCTAGTGGATAACCTTTTTACAGCTCTGTTCTTTATTGAGGCGAAAAATGTTCCATGTTCTGTCAATTTAAAGTTTTATTTATTATATTTATTATACTTTAACATTTACAGTCAAACTTCCAGAAAGTGGTGCAGGTTAAATCCTGAAAAATCTTTACATGTTTTTTTTTTTTTTTTTTTTTAATAATAATAATAAAATAAAACATGTAACAGGAAAACGGTTCTCTGCCTCTCGGCCCACGTCAGCGGGGATTGGCTAAACGAATAAGAATATAACGAATGAATGAATGCACAGGGGAAAGGCGGATCTGGACCACTCGCATGAGATGCTTGTGGATATAATAGCGACATGTTTTGTGTAACAGTTAATTTGTGTAAAGGTTAAAACAAGACAGAAGCGAGAGTCTTGATGCGGGTCGAGGATCAACAGCAAGACCGTAAGGCTTCATGTACGACGACCGAATACTCCGTATGCATTTAATTATATTCAAACGGTATCTGGATGACCTACTAATCAACCGTGAAACCAGTGTCTGATGGGATTCATCATAAAAACTGTAAACGGTTGTATTAACCCGGCACTTTATAATAATTGATCAAAAAAAGAAGCCACGCCCTCTTGGAAAGCAAGGTAGCTCTGCAGCTTTTAGGTATAACGATAGAAGTGCACAGAACACCTACAGGGTAATGCTGGCTTTAGCTAATTCAGTAAAAATCCAGGTGAAAGGACAGGTACGGTGGCGGCGGCAGACCGTTGTGTGCTTCCTTATTTGCTTGTACACTCCTAGGACGTACTACTACCGGGACAGCCAGGCGAGAAAACATCAAGAGACCCGATTCGATTCATACAAACGCAGTCACTTTTCATCAAAGCATTCAGAGTCATGTTACAGTCTGAACCTGGACACTGAACACGTCCTTTAACACGTTTCCCTTATTTAATTACTGATAATGGCTAAGCTGCTTAAAAAAATCCACATACTCAAAATGAAGAGCACTCAAGACTGCAAACCTCTACCAAGCCCATCAGCCATTCATTTTCTAAGCCGCTTAATCCTAATTAGGGTCGCGGGGAGGCTGGCGCCCATCTCAGCCCACTCCGCCGACACCCTGAACAGTTCGCCAGGCCATTGCAGGGCTAACACATTTACAACCATTCACACTGACACTCACACCTAGGGGCGATTTGGAACCGCCAAATAGAACACTGTGCATGTTTTTGGACTGTAGGAGGAAACCGGAGTACCCGGGGGAAACCCACACAAGCACGGGGAGAACATGCAAACTCCACACGGAAACGCCTCGAACCCGGGACCTTCTTGCTGCGAGGCGGACGTGCTAACCACGGCGCCACCGTGCCGCCGCGATCGGTCATATGAAGCAAGAACCCGGGACCTTCTTGCTGCGAGGCGGACGTGCTAACCCCGGCGCCACCGTGCCGCCGCGATCGGTCATATGAACCAAATTGTTTAAATAAAGAAATCAAGCATCGTGTCTTACAGTGTTAAAGAATCCTTTAAAAAATTCCCGGATCCAGAAATTGATCCGGATCATCTCCGATAACCTGATGGAGTCTTCCTTATCCAAATCCCGCCTCTCATAGACATTTCGTGAGCATCTGTATATAACTTCTTGTGTGTAAAAACAATGGAGGGTGAAATAATAACTCCTGGGCGGAGGTAGGAAACTGTCGGTCTTAGCTACGTGGTGACGCCAAGGTTCGAATGGTTTTGTTTGATTAGAGCGTCAAGTGTGTGAAATGTGTAGCATTTTTGTAAGCATTTACGAATGTATATGGTCTTCCACTTGAGTATGTGTATGGGGGGGGGGGGTTCCTATTGTATATACTGTATACAGTGAGAGGGAAAAAAAACAACTCTTTTTGTCTTTCTTCCCCGTATTCAGTTTTATGCATGATCATACTCGATATTTTACACAAGTGCAACACTGTGTACATGTCGGTGTTGATATCAGTGTCATGGCTTTTACTGAAGATACATGGTGTTAGATTGGGACGCAGCCCAGTGTCCTGTAGTTTGTACGGATTTGCGATGTATTTTTTATTATTTTCTTTTTTTTTTACATTTGTAGTAGTTGTAGTTATTTTGTGTGTGTGTGTGTGTGTGTGTGTGTGTGCATGATCAATGTCTTGAAATGTTCACTTCACTTTAAAAACATGTTCCTCTTTAAGATCAATCACTTGCTAAACACTCATTTTTATCAGATCTGCTGTCTCTGCGGCCTCGTACCAAACGAATACAGCACGCACGCTGTACCGATTTAACATACAAACCGGTGCTCTCTTTTAATGTTTTAAATGTAATTAATGTAAAAAAATACAGACAGTGTGTTCCTGTGTTATATTTGTACCGAGCCCTGCTGGTAACATCATGCTGTAATAATAAGTGAAAATAAGAGTCATCTAAATACTGTAATTGACCAATCAGAATCAAGAATTCAAATGAGCAGTGTGATCATTTTAAATCAGCCGGTTGAGTCTGACTTCAGCGGCCACTTCTGGGGCCAAACTCTGCTTCGGCTGTTGCTGACTAATTAGAGTCCTTTAGCAACTTCCCAAAAATAAAAAACCCCCAAAAACGTATTGATCATCTCAACCGTGACACGCTGCTGTAGCTCACATCACAGGTGCTGTTATACGGGATTATAAAGCAGGTTTACACCTTATTTTCTCACTGTTGTGCCTGACTTGCCTTTGTAGCTAAACACTGATCCAGCCAATCACTGCTCACCATTGTTTGCCCCGCCCTCTTGTTTTTGGTTTTTTTCTTCCCTTTGTTTTTTTCTTTTTGGAACCATTACATTGTATAATTATTAATATTTAGTAAATAGTTTTTTTTGGACTTGTGTTGTTCCTGTTCATCGGTCCATATTTACAGCGACCAATCAGAAGAGTGGTGGCGTCAGCCACTGTCCCGGCTTTATCAAAGTAAAGTCTCAAAATTGAACGTGAAAATGGAGTGAAAGCTGATGAGCCTGTTTTTGCTCACAGATCACGTCCACGTGGGCTGGTTTCACACTCGCACAACCACGGTCACACAATGGCTCTACGCTCACTGGTCATGTCTACGCTCGGCTTTTTGATACTACGGTGACGCCACTCGACCGCGGGAAAAACAGGCCATTATGTCACAAGCTAACGCGTGGATAGATAAGATAAAGTCGATGATGTCATAATATCTTTAACATGAAACCGTATTAAAATTTAATTAGTGTTTTATTCACGTAAAAACCGAAACATTTTCACTGAGCTTGATGTGTGTGTGTGAGACTCATGGAAACGCAGTATTGTTATTGTAAGTCGTGATGTCACCAGTGGGAATCTGATCTGTATATTTCTACATTAGTTAGAATTTCGAGCACTTTATAAAGACATTTGCGACTTGCACTTCCCCTTTCAAGCTTCTCCCACACTGTTGATGGGCACCAACATTATAATATATAAAAAAACCCTTTTGTTTCTGAGAACAGTAGATGAAGTAGAAAGTCGAAGTTTAACTCACTGGAGTCAGACGTGTATTTTTCACCCTGCTTTAACTTTCAGGGTTCTGATAAACGCGTATTAGTAGCAGGATTATTTTCACAGCCTCCGCGTAAACACGGCTACGAGTAATATCTGAACATCACGGCTAAAAGGGACACGACCCAGAGACATCAGGTGTGTTTGAGTTCTTATTAATACACTACAGCTCATCACATGCACACACTCACCACATGTCTGATCTTAGACCAGTGTTCACATCCTCATTTTATATTAATAGTGTCATTGAGTATTTAATTATTAAAAGGGGAAATTTTTGGTTCTGTGAACCAGGACTGTATGTGGAGAATAAGATGAAATAAAATGAATAAAACTTGATTAAAAGATCAGAAGCTTTTTGTCTTTGCTTTGTTTTTGCTCTACACTCATATTATTCATGTTTCCAGCAATAACCTGCTGATTGTTTCCGCTCACAAGATGCTCAAAATAAGAACCACAACGGCGCAACGAGGGTTTGTCTTCTCAGTGTGGCATGTTTGCTTCATGTGTCGAATAAAAAAAAATCAGTACAGTGTTATAGCGGAGCCCCAGAGGCATGGAGGATGACTTGGATGGTTGTCCATGCCTTTGCAGGAAATCCAATAAGGCTGCTGCGTCGCCAATAAAAAAGAGATTTATTATTAATAAAGAAAGTGAAACCCCAAAAATAGAGGCTCACAGACCACTGCTCAGACTCGCACAGAATAAACAACACAGCCTAACTCAGAGCAAGAACGTCCTGGGTTCAATTCCCAGCTCGGGCGTTTCTGTGTGGAGTTTGCATGCTCTCCCTGTGCTTGCTTGGGTTTCCTCGGAGTACTCTGGTTTCCTCCCACAGTCCAGAAACATGCACAGTAGACTGATTGGCTGTTTCAAATCGCCCCTAGGTGCGAGTGTGAATGGTTGTGTGTTGCCCTGCGATGGCCTGGCGAGCTGTCCAAGGTGTACCCTGCCCTCGCCCAGAGTCGGCTGAGATGGGCGCCAGCCTCCCTTCCACCCTAATTAGGATTAAGCAGCTTAGAAAATGAATGAATGAGTCCACAATGTAAGTAGTTGTTATTTAACAGAGTTCTTGTCACCAGCATGTCTTGGGTGAGATTTAATGGTAGAAGTTAAACTAAAGAGAGAAGACATTTTACAAACACGTACGCTGTTTATTAAAACTAAAATAACAAATAGATTCAAGATACAGTTTTTTTCAGTGAAAGTAACACAGAATTCAAATTTCAAAATAGGATGTTCCAACACTGTATCCCACGCTCGGTCCACTTCTTCTGATCGAGTCCCGTGATTTAGTTTAAAGAGCTAATCCATTCATCTACAGACAAATGCTACAGCTATGCTAGATCAGCGCCAACTCTCAGAGGCTCTTCTGGCTAAAAAAAATATAGCATGCTAGCTAGTTAGCGTGATGTGACTCCAGGGTCAGGTGAAGGAACAGAGACAAGGGCACAGTGGAAACAGTGTGGGGACACTCTTACACACTCTCATAATTTCTATTTACAACACAAACAGGAAGGGGAGGGCATGACCTCGGTTTTGGGTATAAAAATATTCCCCTATACCCTCTCTGTGACCTTATGACCTCCAGTATTGTCATGAAGTGGTATCCAAAATTACAGATCTTTAATATTTTGAAGTTTTCCAGAGGCATTTAATAATCCAAATCAAATTTAAAGATCTCTTAGAAAAGCCATGATTTGTAATATTTCCATGGAGTTTATGGCACTCGCTGCTTCTGTTTACGGTTTTCTGGCCCTGAAATAAAGTCCGTCCCAGTTAGAAACGGTGCTCAACTCTACATCCAGTCTTTAAGAAATAAAAATAAATCACCAGAGCTACTCAGGAAGACTGATCGCCTTCATAGCAGTTCACTTCCCAGCCAGAAGAGGGCTCCAAACATTACAAATGGCTCCTTTAATATTTTAAAACAGGGTGTAGCTGTGTGTGTTTAGTGGAAGATAATGCGTTTGTGTTTCGTGTTGGGGATCTGGTCCCGGCTCTTCAGCCTCCTCACCGCCTCCCTCATGTGTTTGGGTTGCAGAGGAGGAGTGTCTCCCCACTTCTCACACACATCTAGAGCTACACACACACACACACACACGGTTCAACAGGAGCACACACAACAGTAATTATATTTCATCTCCTATCTGTTAAACAATGCTTACCTTCTTCAACAATCTCCCCGACAAACACTTTGGAGATGCCGGACATGGCGATGACGACGTTCTGAGACACAGATGATCCAGTGATTGACTGAATAAGCTGAAAGGAAGTTCCATATTTAATTACATTAATACTCAGTAATAATAATAATAATAATAAACTCAAATCAAGTGTTTTTATATCACAGAGCCACTACACATCAAAATGAAACACCGTTAATCCAAGACCACCGGGACACTGACAACTGTTAGTCCACTGTGTTGCTGGATTCTGATTGGTCAGGATTTTCTCTAAGTGCTGTTCCAATCTTCACTAACTGTTAGAGGATCCGAGCGATTCTGTCTCGCTGGTATCGGTCCGATACCGATCCTCCACCCCAAGTGGCCCCCAGTGTTTTATTCATTACACTCTGATTAAATAAAGTCAGTATCAGGAGTTTCAGTGCACCACTGCCGGGTCAGGGTGAGGGATCAGAATCATAACACCGCTATAACTGGAACATCTTACTAGTTAATGAGAAAGTTCATCAGTAATGAAGGTTCTAACAGTTTTAAGTTTACATCCTGGCTACTTAAATGTAAACTAGCACTGGCGGCTTCTGAGAAGATAAACAGTGTTTTCTTACTCGTTTAATGGCTGCTTTAGGGAAAGCAGAGCGTCTGTACATCTCATATCGGTTCAGCTGCTCCTCTGAGAACGACGACACCAACACTCTGCACGACAAAAACAGACACCGTTACCTGATATCCAAGTGAAACAATACCTTTTAATATATGGCAATGACGATACATGCAATCTGATCGCACTCCGCGTGGGCAATAAATCGCAAATAGACAGGTGTGTATCGCTCGGCAAGTTAGCCGTTAGTTAGCTGCACTGTTTGCTGTCATCTTTAGGAACTTCTACAGGAAAGAAAGCTGAAAGCTACCCGTCACGAATGCATGTGTTGACAGAATACATACATTAGATGAGGAATTTGTTGTGGACTGGCTGAAGGACCCAAACTGAAGCAGGTTATATACACACAGACTCGGAGCACTAAGCAACCGCTCATTTGCTGAACCGCTTACTCCCATAAGGGTCGCAGGGAGGTTGGAGCCTATCTCAGCCATCACTGGACGAAGGCAGGATACACCCTGAACAGCTCGCCAGACCATCGCAGGGCCAACACACACATACACACAAACCACTCGTACCTAGGGGCAATTTCAAACAGCCAATTAGCCTAATGTGCATGTCTTTGGACTGTAGGAGGAAACCAGAGTACACTGAGGAAACCCATGCAATCATGGGGAGAACACGCAAACTCCATACAGGAACGACTGAGCTCAGGACTCGAACCCAGGACCTTCTTGCTGTGAGGCGGACGTTCTAACCCGCCATGCCACCCAATTTGGACACACCTTTGATTCAGTTAGAAATCACTGGGTAAATGTGTCCAAACATTTTACTTTCAATTCAACTTCAGGTTACCAGCTAATCCTGGAGGTTCAACTCACTGATATGGAACATTAGATCATTTTATTTATGTGTGGTCATCAACCTTTTTGACGTTTAGTCCATATTTATGCAAATACAGAAAATTCTAAAGGGTTCACAAACTTTTTAGCACCAGTGTCGACTGTTGGTATAAATAGTATAATGTGTATAAAAGTCTGCTTGATTTAAGTCCTGGGTTTCTCCTGTGAAGATAAGGTTGTTAAAAAGGATAAACGAACATGAAGACTAGAGGGACGTCTACAGGAGAAACAGAAGCCGTTCTGATGGAAATGGAATCTGAATAAGACTCAACACCGCCAATCTCAACTCCCAGATTTCTCTTACAGTAGCCATTTTTGCCTGTAGACCAACGTGGATGGGATTTAATTTACATGGGGTCATTTCCTATTTACAGAAGGCGAATAATCTGAACCGGGCTGATGGCCACAAACTCTTTACAAAGTCACACAAACTAATCAGTGTCCCAGCTAAGAAAGACTCACTGCATCTTCTGAATTTCATCCTCATCCACTTTATGTTTTTTCTCCTTCTTCTTCTCCGGCTCCACTTTCAGTTTTTTAGCAGGATGATCACTCGAGTGTCCTTCGTCGTCGTCGCCTCCTCCCACCATGTCCTTTGTCATGCCCTACAGAGGGACGGGTAAACGGTTTAGGGAATGAAATAAATAATCTTACATTGTTCTTCTGTCAGTGTGTAGTCATCGTGTTTGGACCTTTTGTGTACAGGGTCACATCTCACCACGTTAAGATCCTTTTTTATGGTGGTCTCTGGTTTCCTCATCGTCTCCAGAGCCGGGTTTCCTCCGCTCGAACACTCACCTGCATTTTTATCCTGGTGAACGTTCTCTGTGGTCATGATGTCACTTCCTGGGTCATTTTTTACACGTGCCGGATCAGCCATGACTCACACTGGCTACATGACGCATTACGAAAAAAGCATGAATTATAAATACACACAAACTATTACAAAAGATACACAAATAATTCTGCTTCAGTCGGAGAAACCCTTCACAATGGGATATTTCGATGATTACTTTTTGTATAGAGTTCAGAAAATATCTCGGGTTCCCTCCAAAAGTGAAAAGGGAAGGAAACTGAGAAATGCCAAACGTCAATCTATGTTTCTACCCAATTTGTAAAGAGTCGTCCGTCTAGTTTTTTTCTTCAAAATTAAGCTCAACTTGAGTGGGTTTCTCCGGGTTCTCTGGTTTCCTCCCACAGTCCAAAGACATGCACATTAGTGTAACTGGCTGTTTCTATGTGTGAGTGTGTGTTGGCCCTGCGATGGTCTGGCGAGCTGTTTGGGGTGTACCCCAGCGTTGAGGTCTCCGTGACCCCAATAGGATTAAACAGTTTGTAAAAGACTGAATGAGTGAAACATGACTGGTTTTCCCAAACCATCCCAGCACAGTCCCTCATATTACACTTAACAGTAAAACAATGTGCTTTTTGCACCCCATGTAACATACTATAGTCATTAAAACTATTTGGAACCATTCAGCACCATTAACCAAACAACAGAGCAGTGTTTCTCAGTCCAGGAACAAGTTAATTACATTTTTTGATCAGGATGGATCCCAGTCAGGCCTGAGAAACAATACCCACCTCGCCTCGCTCACTCTCTGTGTAATTAGAGGCTTACCGTTTCTCTCACAAGCATCTATACACAGTTATTTATTATTCAGCCTCATTTCAATCTCATTCATCTACCAGTCTACAAAAAAAACCCCTAACATTAACCCCACTGGCTAAACAAGCAACAGCTCTCCTAACGCTAATAGTGTTGGTGTAAACACGTCACATGCGGTGTATTTTCTGAATGTTTCCTTCTTTACCGTTCAAAATAGATACAAAAATCAATCCAGAGTTTCACAGAAACAAAGCCACAACCTTAATAATCTATACTTTTAAAAATATATATTTATAATTAATTAACTATACATAAATATGCCCCGAATGCCTGACACTGGCAGACTAAAGCTATCCGAAAAAAATAAACTTCCGGTTATGGAATGTAACAAAATAAAAGTCCTAATTTTAAAATAAAAGTCTACATAAATGTAGCTTTTTAGGACGGATTGTGATTGAGCCCGAATATTATAAGGTATTATGTTTCTATTATATTACAACATTTTTAATTGCTGTGGTTATTTTACAGAAATTACACCTAAAAGTATCATCTCATTATAATAAATCATTTTTAAATAAACCAGCTGTTTTATCTTGGTCATGTATGGAATCCCCCAACCCTAATATTTAATCAAAAGTGAGGTTTTACAAGATCAGAGTAGTATTTACTTATTTATTTATTTATTCATTCATTCATTCATTCATTCATTCATTCATTCATTTATTTATTTCACGTTCAGATTTTGCAGTGTTTTCCCTATGGGAGGCTGTGATTTCATTCATTAATGGCTGATATTGTTAAGGAAAAACACCATACTCATTCCACTCATATCGCATTAATTCTCCAAGATTTTAATTGAAATTTAGGATTGGTAAATACATTTATTTCCATCAGTATAATAATTTTTGTTCCGCCTCACAGTGAGTAGGTCCTGGGTTCCTGTCCTGAGCTTTGTGAGGGCGTTTCTGTGTGGATTTTGCAAGTTCTTCCCGTGCTTGTGTCAGGTTCCCCTGGATAATCTAGTTTTTCCTTCCACAGTCCAAAGACATGCACATGAGGCTAATAGGCTGTTCCAAATTGCCCCTAGGTGTGAGTGTGAATTGTTTGCGTGTGTGTGTTTTGGTCCTGCAATGGACTGGCAAGCTGTTCAGGGCACACCCCACTTTTGCCCAGAGTTGGCTGAGATAGCCTCCAGCCTCCCTGCAACCCTATCAGGATAAGGCAGGTTGGCTAGGGTAAATAGACGTACCTGGAGGAAACCTTAGCATGCACAGGTAACCACACACAAATGCCCTCGCCAAGCCCAGGACTATAACCTAGGACGTTCTTGCTGAGAGGCAAACATCACTACACCACCATCACCACCAAGCTACCTGTTATAATATAAAAAGTTATTAAATGTTGAGTGTTTTTTGCTTCTGTTCCCATGTAGTAGATAATAAAACAATTATTCACTTCACCTCAATCATTAATACATTTAAACATCCATAAAACATTTCCATTTGAGCCCTTTAGACATATGTGTTATACAGTTAGACAGAAAATGAGGGGCCTATAGCTCTACTGCACTCCTACTGGATATAGTGTCCACTAGAGGCCATAGTTATTTACCAAATGTAGTTGCACCAACAGTTAGATGTAAATGATTCAGCTTTTAATGATTCACTTGATTCAAGTGCCCTAAATGAGGGTATGAAATAAAGATTTTCACATCCTTTATAGTGTGCTGTATACAATTGGGATCTGGATCTGTGTTTCTTTATACCCAAGCACTGCACAAACCTATAAATTTAATGTAGAGTACACATTATTGGCACTTTCAGGCCATTTGAGATTTAGGTCCTTCATCCCCTCTATACAGGGCGGCACAGTGGCATAGCGGTTATCATATCCGCCTCTCAGCAAGGAGGTCCTGGGATCGAGTCTCTGGTTCGGTGATTGTGTGAATGTGGAGTTTGCATGTTCTCCCTGTGCTTGCATCTTGCATGGGTTTTCTCTGGGTACTTTCGTTTCCTCCCACAGTCCAAAGACATGCACATTAGGGTAAATGGCTGTGAATGGTTGTGTGTGTTGGCCCTGTGATGGATTCAGGGTGTACCCGCCTTCGGCCAGAGTTGACTGAGATCGGCTCCAGCCTCCCCGCAACCCAAGTTGGATTTAGTGGTTTGGCAAAGGAATGAATGAATGAATCCCCTCTATGAGGTACAAACGATTGCATTCTGCACCCTATATAATGCAGTATATTTTTATTTTTATTTTTATTTATTCTGGATTTTTTTTTCTCCCATTTTTCTCCCTAATTTAGTCGCTTCCAATTCCCACCCATCAACTTTTGCCTTCTTTTTATTTTTATTATTATTATTATTATTATTTTCTCCCATTTTTCTCCCTAATTTAGTCGCTTCCAATTCCCACCCATCAACTTTTGCCTTCTCTATCACACGACCACCACCGACCAGGGAGGGGCGCAAGCAAGCAC
>JAQMYF010000003.1:32532645-32547808 GCA_030014195.1 Neosilurus mollespiculum
TATATATATACTAAATGCAAACATAATGCAAACCAAAAACGAGATTATTATGGTTTATTTGTCCATTTTTAAAATGTGGAAATGATCCAACCACCCATTTCATTAGAATCCTCACGTGCACTTAATTACAGCATGTTCTGAAACTCATTCCATTTAAGTTCTTTTGTACCTTTTAAAATGTAAAGGCCGTATTGTACATTTCTTCATAATTTATGGCACGGAATTTTGTTGAATTTCCGGGGTTTCAGACTTTGTGATCGTTGGAAAGAATGAATGTTTCTGCTCCATTGTGATTCAGGCATTATCCACTCTGTATATTTTCTCTTATCCCAGAGATAGACAACCAATCAGATCGTGCCATTCTTGTGCGGTATACTATATGCTAATAGACATTTTCCATGGCAAACTTATGCTTGCATCAATTATAAATGCAAAAAATAAACCATAAAAGTCTTGCTGAATTTTGCTTTGTATGTTCCCATGTAGGATATACAAAAATAATTATTCACCTCAGGCTCAGTGAATGTCGCTGAATAGTCCGGTCAATAAAACAGCAATATCAACCCTGTTTTAGTGAATAATTTTTGTTTAAACACTTAATCCACTGCTAAAATACACTTAGATGCTGAAAATGCGCATCACGTAATACTAAACACAACACATGGCAAATTTGCTATCCTGGCCAAGGGGCGTGCCAATACTTTATTAATCATGAGAATTTTAAGAGCTGATGATGGATAACGTGGAAATGTGATGCGTTGCTCTTTAGTGTGGCTTTAAAAATAAATAAATAAATAAATAAATGCTTGGATGGTATGTGGTTCATGGGTGAGAATCTAAGTAAATTCAGGGTTAGCACGTCCACCTCACAGAAAGAAGGTCCTGGGTTCGAGTCCCGGGTTCAGCGACGGCGTTTCTGTGTGGAGTTTGCATATGCTCCCTATGCTTGCGTGGGTTTCGCAGAGGTCCTCTGGTTTCCTCTCTAGGCTTTTTGGCTCTTTCAAATCGCCCCTAGGTACGAATGGTAGGATGTGTGTTGCCCTGCGATGGTCTGGTGAGCTGTTCGGGGTGTACCCTGTGTTCACTGTGTGTCAGCTGTGATGGGCTTCCGCCTCCTCGCGACCCTATAGAGGATCAATCGGTTCGGCGAGCGAGTGAGAATAAATTCCAGGGGTGTAAGCGTTTATGTGCAGTGAGTTTAGACTACTGGTCTTCCTGATGAGAACGTTTGTGTCCCTCCAATACAGAAGAAGAGAATGTTGTCCACAATTACTGATAGAGCACAATATCCCCTTTAGAAAGAAGCCTTCCACTGTTGTAGTTTCAGTCCCAGCTGTTGTTCAGGTAGACCCCTCGTGTACCTGTACCTCTGCACCATCTCCACATCCTCCCCCTGTTTCGCTGGAACTGGCTTGACTGGTTTCCTCATCCACCTGTCTTCCCATTGTCTTGCTGATATTGAGCTGCAGGTGTTTTTCAACCAGCCGGCTGTTCTCTGAACCCTTTCCATAATGAACACACCGTACAATACATGGAACGGTCATCAACTTCTGCAGGTGGATGATGTCGATGATGGGTTCCTGGGGTGCGCCGGTGACGCTTGGCTCCAACATGAGGTCAGGTTGTCCATGATCCTAAATATTGCGAGGCAGCAACCTGCAGTTCCTCCACCAGTCAGAGGAAGGTATTGAAGATACTGCAGAGATCTTGATCAGGGCTCTGATTGCATCTCGGGTCCCTTTTACACAACCTGTTAATGCAGGAATGTTTCATTCCAGACAAGCCAGTATGGCGGGACAGGAGGACCCTTTTTGACATTTGACATTTAAGACTGGTTAAGGTCCACGTGGCTTTCGAATGACTTCCCAATTGTTCTCCACCATATTTCCGACCACACAACCATGATGCTCACCAACTTTGCTTGTGTTTGCAAAAACGATAGAAATGTGCGCGGCTAGCAAAAGCTAGCACCCTGACCTGCCGTTCACCAACCATCCACTGTTACTGTTTTGATTGCAAATCCATATTTCTGACACCTGGATTGTTATGTCACCTTAAATACTGATTCTCTTCCATCACATAATACTCTGATTTTTATAGAAAAAGGTAGTTGTGGTGATGGTTGTGACTCGCAGTGTAAAAACACACCCTGGTGTAGTTTTACAACAGTTTTGTTCGGTTCAGTTGTAATTAACCCAAGCTGGCATACGGAGGGGTCGTCTTCATGGGAGTTTGCACGATCTCTGGTTTAAAGGTGCTGAGGTGTCAGTAGGCTCTGTGGAGTCTGAAGATCAGAAGAAGATCTACACCTAATAGGAGTCTTGAGGAGTCCTAACAAAAAAAAACTTGGCTGTTTTATGCTTCTCAAAAGATCCGAGCAAACAAAATACATAATTTTTTAAAATCCTCTTCTGATTTATTTAAAGAAAAATAAACCACCAACACCGATATCATCGGCCATTTTCATCATTGCAGGGAAATTTTGCTCCACTCTTTTTTATTAAAACATAAATACAACTCAGAGTTTCCAACTTTGACCTTCGGTTTTTAGGTCCTGCACAAACATATCGATGGGGTTCAGGTCAAGACTTTTTCACAACACAGTTGTTTCCTCAACAATCTTGAACTGGAGACTCCATTCCCCTTTTTTTTAATTATTTATTTATTTATTTATTTATTTATTTATTTATTTATTTATTTATTTATTTATTTATTTATTTATTTATTTATTAATTATTATTTTAAAATTTGATTTCTCCTCAGTTTCCCCCCCCTAAATTTAGTCCTAGCCAGTTCCAACTCGTATGTGTATCTCAGACCCATGACGCCTGACTGCAGCCTCTTTTGGAACTGCTGCACATGTTTGTTCAGGGGTTTCCTAACACACTCAGAGGTGCTATCTGCCTCGGCGGTCCCTCATGTGCTTGAGCTATGAGCTCACAGACACCCATGATTTGCTAGTGATTGCTTATGTGATATGGTAGCAGGCGTATGCCATCCCTCTCTTCCGTCCGTCCTCGAGAGATTGACCAGTCAGCTCCTATGGGCTCCCGGCTACGGATGGCTGTGTGCGTGGATTTGAACTTGCGATCTCCAGGATGATTGCGGTGCTTGCTTTCTCTTTTTATGTTTAAATAAAGTGAGTTTGTTTGCAGTACTTCCTACTAAAATCAAAGTGAGAGATCAGATCTGTCCACATTTATCCTCTTATAAAATAGCCTCTTCGTTCTGAATGTCCTGAATTAACACTTCCTTATTTTTCAGTGACGTTATTTACATGTCTTATATCTTTTACTAGAACAGAAACTCAGGCTCCTCCCTACACTCTAAAACGCACACTCTGTTTTAACAAAAAAATTTTTGTGGTGGTGATTTTACGTTGACTCTGATATGATCTTTGTATTACCCATAATGCACTCCTCCTCACCAGTGGGTGATGACCCGAGTTGTAAGTGTAATGTTCGGTTAAAATATACATGTAATTGGTTATCAGCATGGTAATTAGCAGTAGGGTTCCAAAGGAGTACAAACCTTCCAGAAACTTCCATGAAAACTTAAGATGGGGAATTTGGGAAATATTCCAAGTTGGAAATTTTAATTTACATGGAAATGAACTAGAATTTAAGGGAGTTGTCGGGACTCGAAATTTGGGGCAATTCACATATACATACATGCATGCAGATACATACAAACATGTATTCATATGTACATATAGATACAGATACATAAACATTTTGTGTTGCTGCAAGATGGTTGTTTTTTTTTTTAATACATTTGTTTTTCATCCCAGTTGTATGCTAACCTACAATTTAGTATATTTCAACTTTATTCCCGTTAATTATCATGTAAAAGTTCTAATTTGGAAAATTCCCAGATTTGAGAAGTTGAAAATTGCCAAATTATATTGGCTGTCTGGTTTGCTAATAAATTTGCTAACCCTTCTTCATTCCGAACTATCCGTTTTTTTTTTCAAGTTTACTTAGTGACTCTTCTCAGATGGACTTATTGAAGACTGAACTCTCTGGAGTTTAGCATGCAGGAAGTTTTTTTTTTTTTTTTTTTTGGCTGATGAGAGACATATGTTCTTGTTAAACACTTCCTGTATTAGAGTCGTGTTACTGACTGATAACCCGTATTTCTGTTCAGCATGTGTTTCATGCTGTAGCCTTTTCTCCTCTATGTTTCACTGACCGACTGTGGCTCCTGACCTGCACTGGACGTCAGTATGGACATGATGACATCACTGACATGGGACTGTCTTCATCCCATGATTACTACATGCATGTCATTTTAATACATTTGGCCTTGATTATAGACTTCTTGTTTTAGGGTTTGAGCATTAGTGGGTCACATGACCATAATGACACATCTTTCTTCCTGTTGAAAAACTTAGTGAAGCGTTGCTTTTCTGATGAGATTGCTGTGTTTTTAACTGATATCATTGATTCGGAGCAGAGGAAAGCTTCCTGTGATTCTGCTTTATCACTGTATAAACTTCAACCACTCGGGTCAGTGCTTGGCCCCCTGCTGTCACTGCCTACTATTTTAGATTTTCGGTTATCACTGTGAAAGAAGTGGCTGGACAGGCATTAAGTCCCACAGCACCGGTCGACCCAGTTCTCCCAAAAATAGGTGTGTGTGTGTGTGTGTGTGTGTGTGTGTGTGGTATTTGAGTGGCCAGAAAAAAGCAGGAAACTCTGTACCTAGACACCATGTAGAACAAATAAATTAACACACACAAACACATACGCTGGATATAAAGGTGTAACTGATGAAGACCTAAATGTCCAATGTTCCCTCAATGTGTTCTGTATCCGGAGTGCGCCTTTTGAGCAACAACTTTAGGGTGGACATGGACTTCTTTCTGCTTCCTGTAAATAGCAAACTGGTGTCGAAATGGATCATGGAAAATGCATTTAAATTCAATCTAAATTATATTTAGGGCATGCAGTAGGTACAGCGAGGAGAGGCAGCCAATGAGAGCGCTAGAAGAAGTGATTGAGGATTGTAGAGGCTGGTACAAGTGGAACAACAGCGATCACAAGTCTTGAGAGACTGAGAGTCAAAGCTACACAGTTGAACGAATCTGAGCTGTAAGGTGCACCATATGGAGTGAAATTCAGCTAGCATGCTAGTTAGGGGCTAAATAATTGTTACGAGCATGTGAGAAAGTGCTCTATAACCGTCTACAGGCCTGAAAGAGGATACAGGAACACTAATGTTTGCAGTGCATCATGGGAAAATTTCTTGTAAGCTGGCACCTTCCACTGGTCTGATTCCACTGTGGGGGATATTAGGGATTAGAGTTTCTTTTCAGTGTGTGCTTACACACACACACACACACACACACACACACACACACACACACACAATCACAATATCGGCTGTGTGCATTCTCTATGTCAAGACGTCTTGGAGAACCTGTAACTGAAAGTGTTCATGCATCTCTCTTGCTCTCCTCTCTCTGTGTGTCTTTTTGTCTCTTTCTGTCTGCCTCTTTTCCACCTCCCTCTCTCTCTCGCTCTCTCGCTCTCTCTCTCTCTCTCTCTCTCTCTCTCTCTCTCTCTCTCTCTCTCTCCCTCCTCATTATCTCTCATTAACACAGCATCATTCTGAATGAGTCTCAATTGTGGCACCAAGGCTTAGTCGCCATAGCGATAGCACTGCATGGGTCAACAAGGTTGGAGAATTAAGGAAAGGAGGTGGATGATGTCATCATATCATTACACAAGTGTGTGTGTGTGTGTGTGTGTTTGAGTGAGAGAAGGACACACAGAGACACACTCCTTTTTTCCTCCCTCCTTGTCTCATCTCCTTTTTCATCTTTTACCTCTTTTACCCTTTTACTCTCCCTCCCCTCCGTCCTCTCGTGTGTGTGTGTGTGTGTGTGTGTGATGGATAGATATGTCTTTTTCCTATTTGACTGATTTTCCTCTTCATTGTTCTCTCTTGTACTTTTCAAGTTGCTAAGTTAATACACGTTGGAAATCCTTTACACACTCTCATTAGTGTTGATTATGAAGTTTGTGAATACGTGATTGTGGAATTATGTAAGTTGGCTATCTAGCAGTTCGTGTTATGAACATTAATCTGTATAACCCGAGAATAATTTTTTTCTGACTAGATTTATCAGTGGAAATTGTTAAAAAAAACTCCTCTCAGAAATTCCCTCAGGTTCGTTCATGGGCATTGTGAGTGTCCCGTCAGCAGGACTTAGCAGATGTGAACAGGCTAACTAGCATTAGCAGTGAAACTTCTGAACATTTATGAGTGTAACCCTAAAATCTTTACAGAAGTGATCACAGATTACATATTAGCTCATGTACCTGTGCTGCTAAATGTTTACAGTAAATATACATATAAATACCCTGAAATTCCTGTCAGGTTATTTGATGAAATATAGATAGCTAGCTTTAGCCATGGAGCTTATAAATGCTTATGAACAGAACATGAGAATTCTCAAATCCTGTCAGGTTAACTTGTGTAAGATAGCTATGTAGCGTTAGCAACATAGTTTGTAAATATTTATGAATATAAAATATAAATCCTTTCAGGTTACGTTAGCTAGTGAGAGTTAGCATTGAGGATTGTTGTTATTTCTGGATATAATCTGAAAGTTCTCTCAGAAATCCTGTCATGATTTGCTTATGTATGTTAGCTATGTAGTATTAGCAGTGGAAATAATAATTTATGTATTTTTAAATAAAAAATCCTGTCAGGTGAGTCAATGTAAACTTCCTGTGTCTTATAAAGATTATAAAGATTAGCAATAAAAAGGTCAAGTCATGTGAGTTAGAGATGAAAACTGTAAACTTGTGACTTTAGGAATATAACCTTCCAGAAATCCTGTCATGCTAGCTAATTACCAGTCTGCGGTGTTTGTTTCAGCAGTATTTGGAGGGTCCCTAATGTGAACTGTGTGGACAGTAACGGGTACACGCCTCTTCACCACGCCGCGCTGAACGGACACAGGTGAGTCGGATGAAGACTGAGGGGTCAAAGAGACGGTTTATTATAAGTCAGACTTGGAGTTTCAGTTCTTTTTGTTTTTAACATGTTTTTATTTGTATGTCTGTCAGTGAGGTGGTGGAGTCGCTGTTGAAGAACGAAGCCGCCACTAATGTAGCGGATAATAAGGGCTGTTATCCGCTTCACCTCGCAGCATGGAAAGGAGATCAGCGCATCGTCCGGCTGCTCATTCACAAGGGGACATCATATCCCAAACTCAATGAACAGGTGTGTCTGTCAATCTGTCTGTCTGTTTTTTAAGAGTGGGAAGAAACCATTTCTAAGCACATGGGGAGGATTTAAATTTTTGTTTTTGTCTTTTCTCTGTCTCTCCCACTATCTGTATTTCAGACTCTGGCTATCTGTCTGTCGTTCTTTCTGTCTGTCTTACTGTAAACACCACCAGTCTGTCTGTGAATCCAAAGCCAGAAGAAACCATTCCTGGACAGACTGGAAGGATCTGACATTCTGTCTTTCTCTGTGTGTCATTGTATTTATTTTTGTCTTTCAAAGTATCAGTGAAACTCTCACTTCCTGTCTGTCTTTCTTTTTGTCTCACTATCGAACTATGAGTCTGTCTATAAATCCCAAGCCATGTGAAACCATTTCTGACCCGAAGGGGGGTGTCTGGGTTTTTTTTTTATGTCCATCACTCTCAGACCATGTCTAAAGAGTTGACTGGTTTCTTTTTAAATATTCTGTCTGTCTGTCTGTATATTTATTAGTGTTTATTTGTTTTTTCTGTCCATTTTTATGTTCTTGTCTTTCTCACTCCCAACCCGTCAGTGTGTCTGTCCCTGTAATTCCAGGATAAAACAGGTGGATGTGTTTTTTCTCTCCATATTAATCTATCCCCAACAGATCTGTTTGTCCCAATCCAGAGCTGTTTCTGTTTGTCTGTATCATTCTGTCTCTTTGCTCAATATCTCATCTGAGGAGTGTCTAGTCCACTTGTGTTTATTTTCCAGGAGGTGTGTGTGTGTGCGTGGTGTTGGAATGTGCTGATGTTACTTTGCTGTGCATTGCTATTTTGTTACCATTATTAATTTCTCAATATTATTGTTGTCATATTTCCCTAATTAATATTTCTCCTCACTTTTTCCTAAATTTAAAATGACTCAAAATGAAATGAACACATTCGCTTGACTTTGATTAAAAAGTTAAACAGCTAATCAAAATTAAAAGATTAAATATTATTCATTTCATTTTTAGCCATTTACTCTTCCTTTGTAGTCTACCTTTGCCTGGTTCATCATTCCAGCGCAATGTTCATAATCTTGTGTGCGTGTGTATGCGCGTGTGTGCGAGTTTGACTTCATCTGCATCCTGTTCTTTTCCTCCCCCAGACTCTAGACCACAGAGAATTCAAACGCTGTGGCCCGTTTGACCCCTATATTAATGCCAAGGTGTGTACCCAAGCTCTGCCTGACCTCTGACCTTTCTGCATGCTCCTCCCTCTGTTTTATTTGGCCTCGCCTGAATGTGTGTGTGTGTGTGTGTGTGTGTCACACAAAGCTCTTTTCAAAGCTGTGACATCATACAGTTCATCAGGGCCAGTTTTTTTCTTATTTATATATATATATATATATATGAATTAGGGAAATATGACAAATAAACTTGAAGCATATATATATCTTTCAAGTTTATTTGTCATATACAGTTAACAATGAAACATCACTACCCACAATTAAATTCTTGGACTCAGAGCCCCCTCAATATTAAACATAAAGAAACATTTAGATCAAATATATAGTGTAGTGGTTGTAGTTCAGAGTGGCTGTAGTGCAGTGGTAATGGTGTGTGCATGTACAGTGTGTACAATGAGCGTGCTAATAATTATTGTGTGCAATTTGTCCAGAATATCAGCAGTTCAGCAGCCTGATGGCTTGTGGGTAGAAACTGTCCCTGAATCTGCTGGGGCGAGTCTGGATGCTCCTGTACCGTCTGCCCGATGGCAGGAGTGTGAAGAGTGTGTGGCTGGGGTGGGCGGGATGAGAGAGGGTCTGCTGGACCTTACCAGCGCTGTGTGTAGAGGTCCTGGATAGCGGGCAGTTCAGTCCTGGTTGTGCTGATCTGACCACCCTCTGTGGAGCTTTGCGGTCCAGAGCATTATAGGCGCCATACCAGGTTGTGATGCAGCCAAAGAGAACACTCTCGATGGTGCATTGACCTCCGGAGCACTGACCTGAGTATACCAAGTAATAGTCACGCAGACATAGGAATGGGTTCCGTCTCTGCACACTTTAGCTTCCGGACATTTACTTGCCGGGCAAAACTGTGTATTAGGTCTGGATCCCTGTGGTCTATTTTAAATGATTGTTTCGTGATCATAGAGGCAAAAAATGCCGCCAGAGGTACGTAACATCAGACCCCGCTACTCTGTTGTTGTTATAGAATTTTTAGGGTTCATCAGAGTCGACTTAAATGATGGCAGGTGTTTACTGACCACTAATTAACATGAGCCTGAATGTGATGTGGTTGTGTTCAGAATTAACCAATCACCAGTTGTAAGACAGGGTGCACGCCCTTTTTTATTTATTTATTTATTCATTCATTCATTCATTCATTCATTCATTCCTTCCTTTCCACCCTAAAAGATTTCCGTTATTTATTCCATTGAATTGTACAAATTGTAGGTCACACACATTTTTGGTGTCATGGGGGAGTGGAAATTTACATTTATAGCATTTTGCAGACGCCATTATCCAGAACGACTTACATTTATCTCTTTTATACAACTTGTCGATTAAAGGTCAAGAGCCTTGCACAAGGGCCCGACAGTAGTAGCATGGTGGTACTGGGGCTTGAACCCCTGACCTTAAGAAAACAAAAAGTCATAACACACAAGATTCTGTTTAAAGGGTTAATATGTTGGGCGTCAGCTCAAGAAATGAGTCCAGTACCTCTGTTGGAAAGTGTGTAAAGGCTTACATATTTACCAAAGTATGTGTGTAAAATGATAGGAGAACTACGGAGTCCTGTAAGGGACACGGTGGGGAATTATTCTAGCTGCTTTTGCATTCCTTTGTTGAAGATTAGAGTTAAGGTTACTGCACAGAGATTCCAACATAACTTATATTCCCTACGTGACCCTTCTATAGTTCTAAGACTCTGAAACTTCAGCCATGTTACAAGATCAGTATAGATCCCATGGATCTAATAAATTTGGGTATGAAGGTATGTGACCCAGTTTAGTTTATACAGTACAGTTAGATGTTGCATCGTACTGTTTATTGCTATCCCTCATACCGCTTTTCCTTTGTTTCACCTCCATGCTTCACGGCGCATTGATGCATTAAAAAAGTTTCATGTTGCGTTTTTATTGGTTGGACAGTAGACTGAGGCCATAGCAGTACACACTAGAGCTATGCATCTTTTCTGGTGGGAGAAAACCAGAGTACCCAGAGGAAACCCGCACGAGTACAAGGAGAGCATGCAAACTCCACACAGAAACACCCTCGCAAGAGCCCTGGGACTCGAACCCAGGATCTTCCTGCTCTAAGGTAGACGTGCTGTCCTCTACGCCCCACCCCGCCCTGGAATAACTATGACATGACAAAATGTATATTACTGTCGCTTTAAAATCCTGGAGATTTATGAGAGTTTTATGTATAAATTTATTATAAATGAAACTAACGAATTTAATGCTCATGCATGAATGCTGTTTAATATACGGTATCTCATCACTCACTCTCTCTCACACACACACACACACACACACACACACACACATATACACACACCAACCGGAGGGCAGGAAGCTTTTCCATGTTTCTGCCGGTGTGCATCATCAGAGTGTGTGTAATGTGGCTGAATGAAGAGTATGAGAGAGTGTGTATAAGAGTGTGAGTGCTTTGCATCTTAAAGTGAGAGAGGTGAGGTGTCGCCATGGTAACATGTCATAGTTGACATGATGACATAGAGAGAGGCAGATGGATATGATTGCGCTTTTAAAAATGTTTTTATTAGGATCGTTGTATTCATTATCACTTAGGCTCATAGTGATGATGGAAATTACTGTCTCCCCAACAACCCCCTCCCCCACCGAGAGCTCATGTTGATGATGTAAGAGGTCTATAGTCACATAGCAGAGGTCAGCTGTCAGTGTGTGTGAGCATCTCCTAGAAGACACACACACACACACACACACACAGAGCTAGAATTAGACCTTGAACTGGAATACAGAGAAATTCCTGTTCTTGTAGATGAGGTTCCGAAAAGCTTTTTTGGACGCACCATTCCTGGCGCTTCTTGATGACATCATACTCAAACGGGCTTGTTGGATCTTGTCGGTCGTCAGTATCATGGGATTTTTCCTCTCGTTCAGAAACACAGGATCGCAGATATCTCTCATGCTGTGACATGCCGCAAAGTTCAACCTGCTCTCGCAGGGTTTCTCACGCGCACGCGTATATACCCGTGTATATTACTGACGCTTTTCTGATAATAGCTCTGCACTGCTCTTGGTGTCTCGTGAAGATGACCTCAGAGTGGGGTCAGAGGTCATTCCGAATTGTTCTATGATGGGCCATGTGTTGATCTGTCATACTGTCTCATAGTGACCGATGTTGTTCATCATGGAGTCGTAGTGGATATAGATGAGGGATGTTGGGCGGTGGACCTTCGTCCCATCCTGTAGTGTCCTCCCATCCCAGTATTTCAGGGACATCCTGTGGATCTAGAGCTTACCGAAGACGAGTGTCTGAGGAAGATTCAGTGTGTCCAATCACAGGGATATGATGTCATTATTTATACGGTATAATGCAGTGCAGTGATACACTATCTTGTGGATCAGATGACCAAGTTGAACTTTTTTTTGAGTCAGCGTGTCACGTGACATCTTGCTGTCACCACTCTGGACTGCAAATCGCACACTGTACATGCCTGCGTCACAGAAACAAGCCATACTCTGTTTATTCTCTACAGGAACAATTCAGTTCATTAAAAAAAAAACAAGTGAATCCAGACACCGGAGCGTTTACGTTTATTTTTGTGGTAACTTTTGCAGTAACTTTTTACACCAAAAAACCTTTAACCCTTCGAAGTGGCTCAGTGATTCAGTCAGTTCTGCGCCCTCTAGTGCACCTGTGGGTAATTACATGGACTTGAAGCTGTTCGGACAGTTACAATCGCAGTGATGCCGACTCATTCATTATACCCTGTGTGTGTGTGTGTGTGTGTGTGTGTGTGTGTGCGTGTGCTAGTCTCTCCCAGCTCCACACACACCTGTGTAAGAGGTATTTATTGCTCGTTTCAGATGTGATATGCTTGCAGGGATCTTATGATTATATTATGGTTTTAAAGTGTTGATAATCTTCTGTAGACTGAGTGGTGTGGGTGTGGTTGTGATTCATTGCTGGGGTTCTTTATCATGGAAGTGACTTGGGTGAATTGCACTTAGAGCTAATGGACGACTTCGCTCTCTATCTCTCTCTCTCTCACACACACAAACACACACTCACACACACTCAGGCTAGTATGAGGTTGGTGCCACTTGAAGCAAAGCAGTGATATGATTAATAAATTCACTTAATAAATGATCCTCTCCATCTTATTTGTCTTTTCAAATCAAATGAATTATGTATAAATTAATTTAACGCAAGGCCTTGAATTAAGAACTTTATTGTTATTATTATAAATTGCAGGGTTTCTCAGGTCTTCACCCTTCTCTGACTCTGTCTCTCTCTTACTCTGCTACTTGGTGTTTGGGGAGGTCTCTCTCTCTCTCTCTCGCTCTGTATCTATTTGTCTGTCTCATGGTACCCTTTTGGTATATGGTGATCTGGTGATGGGACAGAAGTGGTTGCATCCTTTATCTGTTCTGGTGTTGGTGGCTTTTTAAGCACCGTTTCGTTGTGTCTGGAAGTGTACTAACAAATGGTGTAATTAAACAATTGAGGATGATTTATGACCTCCTTCAGAGACAAGCAGCAAGAACACACAGAGAGTGCAAACCTCCACCGGGGTGGGGGGTGAGGGAGCACACTGTACCCCCTGCTGGGTCTGCTATAATACCTCACTTCCAAAAAAATCACCCCCTTTCAATGTTAAACAATCCTTAAAAAAATATTCCTGGTTCCAGAATTTGGTCCGGATGACCTCCCTTGTCCAAAGCCCCGCCTCTAGTAGAAGTTTCATAAAAGTCTGCGCACAGCTTTTTGGTAATCCTGTTAAAAACAAACACAGACTGGAGGTGAATTATAACCTCTGTGGCGGAGGTAATCATCATCCTCAAGTCTCGAGACTGTTGGTTTTATTGCTGTTATCGCTTTGATCTGAGGATGCTGGGTGTCAGAGTGCATCTTGTTAGTGTTAGAGTTCATAGCTAACGTTCCGATGGTCACGCTTTTGAGGAAAACATGTGTTTCCTGTAGGCGTATGGGTATGTTCAGAGAATGGGGTTTTTTATATTCTTTGGACTATTTTAGTTTCGGTGCATGCCCAGTACAGGATACATGTTAAGGCTGCATGTTCATCGCCACTCACATTTGTACAGAGTAAAAATCACAATCTAACTCAGGCAGGCAGATAAAACTGCAGGTATATAAATGTTCAGGGAGCAAACATCGAAATCACAAGCATGACGGAACATAAACATGTTAAACAGATAATTAAACTCACAAGACATGATACAAAAAGGAAAGGCAGTCGAGACGTCTATCAGGAGCTCTGATTTTACGTGCTGCCTAAATCTATATGGGGCCGGTGGTTAGGATACTGGGCTCACGATAGAGAGGTCATGGGTTTGAATCCCGGTTAGATCCCCACCGTGCTAAGACCCCTGGGTAATGCCTCTGTCCACCCAGCAGTATAAATGGGTACCAGTAAAAAATACTGGGAAGGTAGAATAACCTCCCATCCAGGAGGAGTTGAACTCCTAGTCAATTCACGCTACAGGATCCAGGGATGAGCTTCGGCTCTGACAGGCCAGTAGGCTCAGGTGTACAAAGCATAAGAGACTTTACCTACCTTATAAATCTATACTTCTTCAATGTAATTTTTCAGTATTTTATTGGGAAGTGTGTAACTTTTTGTTCAGATTGTCTTAAAATTGTTAGAACTTAACTCCGCCTCCAAACCCTCAGATGAGATTGCAGACCAGCAGAGTTTTGATGCTTGACGTGATAATCATTTTGATTATATTGTTGTGAAAAATCATGAAATGTTTTCCAATTAGGCACCAATTCTAGAACCAGGATTAACGAATGAAGAAGGGCTTAAGGAAGATCAAAGAGATCTGAAACATGTAAATTTGTCGTTCTAGCTCTGTTTTATTATCCCCTCCTTCTCTCTCTCTCTCTCTCTCTGTCCTCATTCTTGTATCTCTGTAGAACAACGATAATGAGACCGCTCTTCACTGTGCGGCGCAGTACGGACACTCTGAGGTGGTGCGCGTGTTGTTGGAGGAACTGACTGACCCCACCATGAGAAACAACCGCTTTGAGACTCCACTGGACCTCGCTGCGCTCTACGGTCGGCTCGAGGTTGTCAAGCTGCTGCTGTGTGCTCACCCCAATCTGCTCAACTCCCACACACATACTCTCACACATACACCGCTCCACCTCGCCGCACGCAACGGACACCTCCCTGTTGTAGAGGTGCTGCTCGGCGCTGGAATGGACATCAACTACCCGGTAAGTTACACACGTGTTTACAGAACCACCACTAAAGCACAATATCTGAAGATTCACAACAACACAAAAAATATATGACTGGAATCTGCTTAATGTCTCTGTAACTATTCTGTAATTCATATGGCAGTTCCCGCCCTATTACCACTGTAACCAATCAGAGCATCGTACCCACCTGTAAAACCACTGTAACCAATCAGAGCATTGCACCCACCTCCATTGCCACTTTAACCAGTCAAAGCATCGTACCCACCTGTAAAACCATTGTGACCAATCAGAGCATTGTACCCACCCCCATTACCACTGTAACCAATCAGAGCATTGTACCCACCCCCATTACCAATGTAACCAATCAGAATATTGTACCCACCCCCATTACCACTGTAACCAATCAGAATATTGTACTTACCCCCTATTACCACTGTAACCAATCAGAATATTGTACCTACCCCCATTACCACTGTAACCAATCCGGGCACCTTACCCACCTGTAAAACCACTTTAACCAATCAGAGCCTTGTCGC
>JAQMYF010000003.1:32561587-32575260 GCA_030014195.1 Neosilurus mollespiculum
TCTTCCTTCCTGTGTCCCTCCATGTCTTTCTTTCTTCCTTCCTGTGTCCCTCCATGTCTTTCTTTCTTCCTTCCTGTCTCCCTCCATGTCTTTCTTTCTTCCTTCCTGTGTCCCTCCATGTCTGTCTTCCTTCCTTCCTGTCTCCCTCCATGTCTGTCTTCCTTCCTTCCTGTCTCCCTCCATGTCTTCCTTCCTTCCTGTCTCCCTCCATGTCTTTCTTTCTTCCTTCCTGTCTCCCTCCATGTCTTTCTTTCTTCCTTCCTGTCTCCCTCCATGTCTTTCTTTCTTCATTCCTGTGTCCCTCCATGTCTTTCTTTCTTCCTTCCTGTCTCCCTCCATGTCTTTCTTCCTTCATCCCTGTCTCCCTCCATGTCTTCCTTCCGTCTTCCATCTTCGTTCTTTTCCTTTTATACATTTTTGGTTTCTTTTCTTCCCTCTGTTGTCTTCTTTATTTTATGTGGAAGTTGATTTTGTCCCAGCAGAGACAGAGGCGGTACTCATCCAATTGGCGGAGACACTCGTCCCCACACAGCGTAAGATTATTGTCTCCTCCACTGCCCTCCTGTCGTCTACCCCCCCCTTCCCCCCAGTGTTCAGATCTTATAGCTTGGAGCATGGATGGGTGAAGGGCAGATGCTTCTCAGTAGGTGTGAATATTCGGACCTGGCTCTGAATATTATTAAACATGAATGTCACTTCCTGGTTTCATCACTTCCTGTTTGAAAGCCTGCTTGTTTCTTTCATTTAGTTAAATTGCTTGTAAATAATCATGAGGTGCAGATGATATGAAGTGTTAAAGAAATTCCTTCAGAACTTTTCGGCTCATTATTCATCCTCCATCACGGTGACCTTCATCACAGAGCCGAGAGATCAGAGCTGCACAAATATAATAAAGAGATGTGATAATCTCTCTCTCTGTCTCTTTCTCTTTTTCTTTCTTTCTTTCTCTCTTAATCTCTCTCTATCTTTCTTTATTGTTCTCACTCTCTCCATCTCCACTCCTTCATGATTCTGTCTGTCTCGCTTTTTCTGTCTGTCTCCCCCCTCTTGTCTCTCTGTCTGCTTTCTCTTTCTCCCTCTCTGTCTGTCTGTCTCTGTGTCTTAATCTTTGTACACGTTTGCCTGCCTGCCTGTGTACATGTATGTTATTTTATCTATTTATATGTTTGTCTGTGTACTCCTCTATCTATCTATCTATCTATCTATCTATCTATCTATCTATCTATCTATCCATCCATCGACTGATCAGTGCACACCTTTTTTCTGTCTGCCTGTCTACACATTTTTCTGTTTATCTGTTAATTGTACATCTATCTGTCTGTCCCTGTCCCTCTATCTGCTTCTTTCCTTCATTTGTATTTTATGTTTTTCCCTCCTGTTTGTTTATCTGTCTCTCCATTTGTCCACTCATCCATATATTTCTGTCTTGTAGAGATCCTTTAGCTGGATTTTAGAAACAGGAGAATGTTAATTATATATTCTGTTGAACTGGATGTCTGTCTCTCTCCCTCTCTCCTTCAGTCTGTCTGTTTATCTTTCTAAAGCTGGAATAAACCATTCCGGATCACTAGGGGAGAAGCTGTAGTCTTACCAGTTTCTCTATTTAAAGCTGAAACTCTCTCTCTCTCTCTCTCTCTCTCTCGCTCTTTCACGCTCTCTCACTCACTCTCTCTGTCTCTGTGGGTAGCCACTCATGTTTTGCTGCATCGCTTTAGCATGTGGGGTTTAGCATGTGACTAATATTAAAGGATTATGAGGAATAACACAGTTTACAAGCAGCTTTTTCCTCAGGCAGCTTTTATTTCCTGGATTCCAGCAGCTGGAGATGTGTTCTGCACTCGCTGACGACGAGCGTGGTGATTTGCCAGTCAGATCACGTCCTCGCTCTTCTGTCTCCTCTGCTCAGCGCTAAGTCTCACATTATTAAATAAGCCTCAGATCTGATGCTATTCCTGTCGTCCGGTTCTCTGCGTTTCAGATCGAGAAGATCATGACGCTCATCGGAGCAGGGATCGACTTCTCTAAAGAGCAGGAGAGCAGCTTAACAGGTACAATCTTCTAATGATATGTTTTGTTGAGTATTTCTTTTTTGCCGTCTGCTCAGAGGGGAGCTGTGTTTTTGCTCGACTTTGTCACGTTTGCTCCAGCCTCGCTCCAGCCTCCGAGTCTGAAAGGGGGGATGATGACTTTGTTTCTTCGCACGTCAGATCTGACGTAAACACGATCATGTATGGTCATTTCTGTCGGGAAACACAAAAGGGCGTGGCCAAAAGTGTGCACATGATCTCACACCATGTAAACGCATTTACACAAAATATGGTGCGGTTTAGGATTTATTTATTTATTGGCCTGTTTTTATGCTAAAACAGTCACGATTATTAAATAATGGCTTAAGAGGAGTTGCTTTGTAAGAGTATCTACTTAATAGCTACTTGAAGCTGATTTGTTTTTCCATATTTTCAAAATAAGTTGCTGAATTTGTGTTTGATATTTTGTCGGATGTCATGAAGTGGCTATATTGTGGATTCATTCAGCCTGGTGTATATTTAAAGAGAGAAAAGAAACCTGAGAGGAAATATCTCAGTATTATTATTTATATAAGACTGTTACTTACTGATATAGAGCATCTGCGGCCGCTGCTCCTGTTGTGGTAGTTTGTTCCTGTGATCGTCCGGTAGACGAACCGCCTTAACGAGTTCAAGTGGCATTTAAAAGTGTACTTTTCTAGATTTGTCTTTTGCTTTTAACGTTGTTAACATTTATGTAGATGTCAATCTTTTTTTTTTTTTTTTTTTCTTCTTTCCCCATAATAACTTTTTTCTGTCTAGATTTTTGTGTCATATTTTCTTTTATTTTGCGGTGTATCTCATTTTGGATTGTGTTGAGAATTATAATTTTAATTTTTTGTATTATTTCGTTAAAGAAGCCGTCACATTTTTCACTCAAATCTGTCAGACATGTAAAAATCATGTAAATATGCAATGAATGTCCAAAATACTAATCTGTGTTTGTTAAATAGCTTTTCAATTTACAAATCTAAAGGAGTTTAAAGTTTTTGAACCTGCTTCCCGGTGGAGCAGCCATCCACGACCGGGAGTCCATGGAAGCTAATTGGCCGAGCTCTTACGGAAGGGAGGGGTGGCATACGCTCCCCTGTCACTGGCACAGCGATCATCCCCATGGAGCGAAGCGTCAGAGTGAACGCGAGACTAGCTAGCTAGCCACAAACTGCACATTTGTTCGTAGTTAGTCGTTGGGCTAGCTGTTAGGCAGGAGAAGATGAGAAGAATTTAGAGGGAGGTAAAAGATTGTCTTAAGTGATTTTTGGGGGGGTATTTCAACATGTTTTAGGATAAAAAGCTGTTTCCTCTCAAGCTTGTCTCATTGATTTTAGTTGCTGGGTTTTTTTTTCCATTCTCTCACTTTTTCCATTAGGGATAGGGATGATACCGGATCAGTCTGTGGGTGACTGGTTGGAGCGCGCCGGCCTACCGCAGTACGAGAGTAAACTGCTGCTGAACGGCTTCGATGATCTGAGATTCATGGTAAGAGAAACACACACTCCTGTATTATTTAATGTTTCATGTTATTTAAGTATGAGTAGATTTCAATACTTCAGTATCTTGCAGGAGTTAACAGGCTTCTAGTGGCATAGCTAGCATTTTATTATACATTATTTTGCTTATTACACGGCTATTTATTAACAAAATCATCCATACTAATCTTATGCAGAAATAAACAACCGTAAGACATGGGTGGAAAGGGCTGCGTAAGCTTACAGAGCACCGGGGAACATTTTTGGGGAACAAAATTAACACAAAGCGTTATCCTCTCTAAGAAATCTCTCCTCTTCAGCTTTTTCCGTTATTTTTTTTTTTTTATTTCTTCCCCTTGATAAGTACGCTTCATGATAAATACTTTCTTGGGTTTGTTTGGTATTAATAACTATTCATCATTCATTCATTTTCTAAGCCACTTAATCCTAATTAGGGTTGCGGGGAGGCTGACGCCCATCTCAGCCAACTCTGGGTGAAGGCGGGGTACACCCTGTACTCACCAGACCATTGCAGGGCCAACAGTCACACAACCATTCACACTCGCACCTAGGGGCGATTTGGAACAGCCAATCAGCCTACTGTGCATGTTTTTGGACTTTGGGTGGAACCACTACGCCACCGTGCCGCCTATTAATAATTAATACTGATCTTTATACACCACGAGGGGTGTGTGTGTGTGTGTGTATCTTGGCCCTGTAGCTATTATATAATAGCGTTTGATTCTGATGATGTAATATGTGATGGGCAGAATGGAACATGCAGAAATGTCCAACCATCTGCCGCTGCTCAAGCTCCAAGATCTCGTACAGTAGAATGTAGAACGTCTCTGAGCTTTCGAGCTGATGTGGTGAAAGCACAGCCTAAATAAAGTGAAGGGAAGAAAAAACGCTTATCTTTATATTTCTAATGGAGCGTCTGCTAGAGACTGATAGATACTGAGACACACCTGTGTTTTAATTAGGGGAAGATTTCTGTGTGAGGCAGTGTGAGCTCATTTAGACTTGTAAATTGATGAGTCATGAAAAACAAAACAGGGAGATTGTGTTTGTGTGTGTGTGTGTGTGTGTGTGTGTGTGTGTGTGTGTGTGTGTGTGTGTGTGTGTGTAGGGGAGTAATGTGATGGAGGAGCAGGATCTCAAGGAGATCGGGATCACAGATGCCACTCACAGGAGGATACTGCTGAACGCTGCTCGCACCCTGCCCAAGGTCTCTCTCTCTCTCACACACACACACGCACACACGCACACACACACACAGCATTTCAGTGCTTATCTTATCTGGGAATATCTCGAGTTGAATGAAATTGGACCTTGTTTTTAGAACATGGGAGGAAACTGGAGAACCCAGAGGAATCACAGATATACACAGGATGTGTAGAATTAGTTCAATACAACAATTAGAAATGAACATTCTAACATTGAATAAATATTTATTTTATTAGACAGGAAGCATGTTGTGAGTGTTATTTTGATTTAGGTGGGTGGAGCTACATAGCGTTTGTTACAAGATGACATGGAGTCCGTTAAAAGCCGTGTGTGTGTGTGTGTGTGTGTGTGTGTGTGTGTGTGTGTGTGTGTGTGTGTGTGTGTGTNNNNTGTGTGTGTGTGTGTGTGTGTGTGTGTGTGTGTGTGTGTGTGTGTGTGTGTGTGTGTGTGTGTGTGTGTGTAGGTTAGAGGCTGTGAAGGCAGCGTGAATCTTTCCTCTTGGTTGGACTCGTTGGGTTTGAGTGAATATTTGCCCAACTTCCTGCAGAGCGGATACAACACACTGGAGGCGGTAAGGAACCTGTGGGAGCTGGAGATAGTCAATGTGAGTACACACACACACACACACACATACGTGGTGCCAAGCAATTTAGTCGAAGGGCATAAACTGAAGTGTAGAACAAAACAAGAGGTTTGTGTGTCTGTAGGTGCTGAAGATCAGCTTGTTGGGTCACAGGAAGCGAATTATTGCATCATTGTCTGAGCGACTGTATGATGAGCCACCGGTGAAACCACCTCGACTCTCTCAGATCAGAGTGAGACACACACACACACACACACACACACACACACCTTTGGTCCTACTGTCTGAATAATCATTACAATCTGTGTGTGTGTATGTAAGTGTCCTGATCTGATGTCTCAGGCGTCATCATCATCTCTGGGTCTCTCAGACTCACACGCACATCGCTCGATGGATCCTGGAACCATGGGGGCGGAGTCAGATTATGACCCGTCAATCAAATCCAGAGCACAGGTAAACACACTGACTTTCTCCTGCGTGTAGAGAGGCACAGGAAAGAGGACTTGTGGGTAATCACAGCTCACACATGTTTGTGCATCAAGCTTTTTCACTGTTTTTGTGTGAGCTGAAGCAGAGCTGCTGATTGGCCATCTGTTGCAACACCGATTATGACATCATTAGCCCACAGCTGGAAATCAGATTTCCTGAAAACTGTTAAACGTTGTATTTCTGAACGATTTCCTTTGGTATGATTGTACTCTTCCCCACGTCGCTGTGAGCATTTAACATTTAAACTCGCGTGTAGTGGAGCAGCACGTTTACGCAGATGAATCAGGTGCTTTTCAGTACGCGTGCAAAATTTCATGCGTCCATTATGATGGCACTACTTACCCAAACTAATTTGCTCTTGAAGAGGCGGAGCTACCAGGTACAGGAAATGGACACGGAATAAAACACACATAACCTTCGGCAATGGGGGTGAATTTCGGTACACTCATCTTAGTGACCAGGCTGATCGAATGACAGCTGTTACTGACCATGACACCCTCTCCCTTTCTCTCTTTCTCCCTTTCCCCCCCCACTCTGTGTTTCAGGAGAGGTATGAAGATCAGCGTGCAGAGTCGAGGCTGACCCTGCGCCCCCCCAGTCAGGCAGCACCATGTGCTCCAGTGCAGAACTGGCATCACAAACCAGAGAAACTTATATTCGAGTCCTGCGGCTACGAAGCTAATGTGTGTTACACAACATATTGCGCGCACACACACACACACACACACACTGTTCAGATTGTGGCTCTTCCAGAACTCATAGTAAAACTACATTGTTGACAAGTCATGAAGTCCTCCTTATGGTGTGTGTGTGTGTGTGTGTGTGTGTGTGTGTGTGTGTGTGTATGTAGTATTTAGGTTCTATGCTCATTAAGGACCTGAGGGGAACAGAGTCCACACAGGACGCCTGCGCTAAAATGCGAGTAAGTGTGTCTACCTCCACAGATCTGAAAGATAGGGTTGTGTTTGTGAGGGAGAAGGAGTGTTTTTGAAGGGGATATATGGGCGTGTCTTTGGGCAGGATGGATGGGTGTGACTATGGGTGAAATGAATGGGTGTGTCTGGGTGGGGCAGGTGGGCGGGTCGGATGGGCGTGTGTTTGGGCGGATCGGATGGGCGAGTCTTTGGGCGAACGGGTGGATGGGTGCATATTTGCTGTGCTGTTTGTTGCACTGGTTGGTCAGTGTTGTACACCCACCCTGTCTAGACATCATATGTATCCGTCTCTCTGTGTAGAGATCTACAGAGCAGATGAGGAAAGTTCCCACCATCATCCTCTCCATCACGTATAAAGGAGTCAAATTCATCGATGCTGCTAATAAGGTCTGTCTCCTTCTCTCCCTCCCTCTCCCTTCCTCTCTCCCTCACGCTCTCTCTCGCGCTCTTTCTCTCTCCTTCTCCGTCTCTCTCTCTCTGTCCTGTGTTATTCTATCTTACTCGGGATGGTCTAAAATAGGTGTTATTGTAAATCATTGCGTGATTGTAGATGTGTGTGTGTGTGTGTGTGTGTGTGTGTGTGTGTAGAACATCATAACAGAACATGAGATCAGGAACATCTCCTGTGCAGCTCAGGATCCAGAGGATTTGTGTACCTTTGCATACATCACCAAAGACCTGCAGACCGACCACCATTACTGTCATGTCTTCAGCACTGTGGATGTGGTGAGATGCGCACGCACACACACACACACACACACACACACACACACTAAAATTAGAGCACTCAGTAAACATGTTATTCCCTCTGCAGAATCTGACCTATGAGATCATCCTTACTCTGGGACAGGCGTTTGAAGTGGCCTATCAACTTGCTCTGCAGGCTCAGAGGACCAATCAGAAGCAGAAGCAGAGTTTAGCAGGAGGGACAGAGTCAGAGACCAAGAGTAGCAGACCAGTGCCTAAACCGCGTGGAGGGGCACCAAAGCCAGTAAGTACAAACTTCTCAGGGGCCAAAGGACCAGTGCCATGGCTGGTTACAGAAAATATCCTCAATATCATGAATGTTATTAAAGATGGTGTAATAAGTTCTATAGGAGGAAATGTGGTTTAAGAAGGACACGAGACATGAATTAAGTTCATACATTAAGTTTGTACAGTACACAACAGTTACCTGGATGATCGACTACTCCGAATCGCCATCATTTCCAGAAAACAGCCAGGTCACACCCCCCTGGCTCGGCATCCCATAATGCAATGTGGGTTTTTTTTTTCTTTTTTTCTTTTTTTTTTTTTTGGTTAAATCATTGATAGACAGCGGAAGTGGCTTGGAATTTTTAAACAGGTAAAATAGCACACCATTAGCGAATGCTAGCTAACTAGTGGTGGCTCAATGGTAACGGTTCTGGGTTCCCGATCAGAATGTTGGTGGTTCAAGTCCTATCACCAATCTGCCACTGTTGGGCCCTTGAACAAGGCCCTTAACTGCTCAGTTGTATAAAGGTGATGTAACTGTAAACTAGCTTGCTAATGTAGCCGAATCTGATATATGCTCAGTGATATAATAGTGCAGTCGCTAGGCAGAATTCGCTGTTTTCAATAATCTGGGTTTCTGATTTGCTGCCACCAGTTCAGTGTAATTACATAGCAGCTGGGGACAGGATCAGTGTGGGCGGAGCTTGGGGTTTATTAATTGTACTGCTGTGTAACAGGTGTGTGTGTGTGTGTGTGTGTTGCAGGTGGAGTCTACAGATGACCCTGCATGGCTTTCGGAGCCCAAAGAGCCCAAACATACTGTTAGCACCAAGTACGAGACCCCTATCTATTGAAAACACACACACACACACACACACACACACACACACACACAAACACACCCTTTTCTCTGATTCCTGGGTGCCTTCACTGTGACTGCTTCCCATGTGTCACTCTCTTTCTCCTGATCTCTCTCTCTCTCTGTGCTGTGTATGCAATCTGCAATATCCTCACAGCATGTGATCTCTCTCTCACACACACTCTCAGACACTCACACTACAGTGACTCGTCTTCCTGCTCTGATCAGCTGTCTCTCTCGTCCTCTCTGGTGCCGCATTTGTGTGTAGTGGGCTTCGACCACGGTGAAGCTCCGTGGGCGGGGTCAGTTGGCCTTCCTCGTCCATCTGAACAGAAACGTGACTGCCAAACCAAAAAAACAACCCTCACCACAGCCAAGGACACAGCTGGGGGACTTTATGGATGACCTTAAATTGTGTTCCGTTGTTTCTTCCTGTTAAATGACGTGGTCGGAACCTCATGGTAGCGTGATGCTTTCTAATTAGCGTTTGAACTGTTCCGTCAGACATTCCCGCTGGTTTTAAATCCTGCACTGTGATGAATAAAACACACAGAGGCTCCGTCCCGAATGCTACAAATCGCCACGGCTAGTCTCGGAGCATGATCCATTTTGATGAACGTAAGCCACACCCCCCTGTTCATGTGGTTTATGTTCTAATGCACAAAGTACTGAGTACTGTGTCATGAAATAAAGGTCGAATTCATCCGAACCAGGAAGTAACAGCAATGTTAACGCATTGCTCGTTAGCTCACACTATGAGAGGCGTTAAAGTAGAGCGGTCTGTGATGGAGGTGCCGGATGGTGGTGTTTGGGACGGACCGCTGAGGCTTGTTTTCTCTTTTACTGTAGTAACATATCACTCTTCCATTTATTTACTGGTATTTTTTTATTTACTTGTTTTTAACCTCAGAATAAGCCTTAAGTGTTTGTCAGGTGAGCCACATGTAGCACCTCTCTCTCTCTCTCGCTCTCTCTCTCATACACACCACCATCTTCCTTCTTCCCTCTCTCTCTCTTTCTCTCTTACACACTTTCTCTTTTCAATCTCTCTCTCACATGCACTCTCTCATACTCTGTTTTAGTCTCTTTCTTGCACGCACAAACATTCTTCAAAATAGAGCTGATATTATTTTGCAATAACTCATTTGTGTGTGTGTGTGTGTGTGTGTGTGTGTGTGTGTGTGTGTGTGTGTGTGTGCGTGCGCGTGCATAGTGTCCTCACCCTCATCCTGAGTTATTTCTAAACTATCCCATAACTTAATCATCACACTTCGTGGTTCTGTACTTCCTGCTCTGTCATTCACGCCCTGTCCATGATCCCGTACTCTCGCCTTATTCTGAGATATTTCTTTTCTCTAATAACCCCGTCCTAATCTTCAGCTCTCCTCACATCAGTACTGTACATAATAAAAATATATAATGCTTTAGAAAAATTAAAAAAAAAAACACACACATTACTTGCAGATAGGATATTTTTTGTGTTTTGTATTATTGGGAGTGTTTTGGTTTCTGTAGCACTGGAAGATTTCATGATTAATTCAGTTTAATTCCAATTCATGTTTTGACCATCTGTCATAAATGAAAGAAATACGAATAATGAATTAAAATTTTATAATTTATTCATGCTTATTAGTTGAACATAAGACTCTCATCACATCAGGGTCATGGGGAGGCAGTTGTTACAGGTTTATAATATTACAGTATACCTATTTAATAATGATCAGCCATAATATTATAAACATTATAATCACTGGTAGCTGAAGTGAATATCATTGATGTTATAGCCGTACCTGTGGAGGAGTGGGATGTGTTAGAAGGAATGTGAACAGTCAGTTCTAGAAGTTGATGTGTTAGAAGCAGGACAAAATGAGCAAGCGTAAAGGATCTGAGTGTCTTTGAGAAGAACCACATTGTGATGCTAAACGACTAAAGAGAAGAAATGTTCAAAGATCAGTTCCTCAGCACGTTTGACAGACAAAGTGGGAGACTGTTCGTATTTTTTGTAATATTGTTTCTTTAAATTTCCTGTTTAAAATATTGTTTGCACTATTACAGTTAGTAATAAAAAATAAATTACACAGCACCCCCTGCTGGGCCTGCTGTAATACTACAATTCCCAAAAAACCAGTCCTCTCTCACAGTGTTAAAGAATCCTTTAAAAAAATCCCTGTATGCAGAATTTATCCAGATCATTAACAAAATGTAAAAGTGCTCCTTGTCCAAAGCCCTCTGGGAGAAATTTCATTAAAATAAAAAACTGCATTACATAAGTTTTCTGCATAAACCTGCTAAAAACAAACACAGACAGACAGAGGCAAAATCATAACCTCTTGGTGGAGGTGATAAATTTGGTCATTACTATCAGGGGAAATAGTTACAGAGCAATTCGGGACGGGATCGACGCCTCGCCTCAGCCAATCGCTTTACAGCTCGCTTGCTGCATTTCTTTATTAATATCATGACCTGCTTCTACAGCTTTCCTTTGGGTTCTGATTAGGTTCTGATTTCTGATTTGGGTTCTGATCTTTCTGTCCTTTTTCTACATTTTATCCCTTTTTTTTGTTGACTGAGACCCAGCAGGAAGATGTCCTTATTTGTATACATGTGTATAGTGTATGTGTATATAACCTGTGTGTGTGTGTGTGTGTGTGTGTGTGTGTCTTCCCATAGCTGAACATGATGCCAAACTACACAGGACCAGTAGCACATCTCTGACTGTTCACCTTCTCATCACCCCTGTGTGTGTGTGTGTGTGTGTGTGTGTGTGTGTGTGTGTGTGTGTGTGTGTCTCTAAAATAGGCAGATTTACACTACATTCGTCACATACATTGCATTCGTTCATTATACCTTCCAAACACCCCCCCCCCCCCCCTCTCTCACACACACACCTTCATCTCCTCCTGCTGCACTGGATGATTGTAACTGGTTTTTGTCTTTATTTTGTGTAAATTGTGACTTTATCAGATTTAACTGTGGAATATTAAATATTACTGCACACCAGGATACAACAATCAGAGTGCACTTCACAGTGTGCGTGCTGTGGGCGTGTCCCAAACCCACTGAATCCAAGTGAAGTCCTCTCACGTCTCAGTGTATTATCCGGTCACTTACCTGTTTTTGGGACGCTGTATATTTCATTCCAACCGTGTTAAGTGTTTTAACGACTCGCCCCACCCAGCTATCAACTCGACTCGTGTACTTGGTGTAATCCCTTCTCCTACACGCTCACTAGTGCTCTTGGTGTAGTGCACTCCGACTGCAGGACATGATTATACTCCTGGGCTCAGTCTTTCTTTTCTTTTCTTTTTTTTTTTAAACTGGATGTTTTAATGGTACGACCCTTTTAATCTAAAACATCACTCAGTAGTTGACCAATCTTAAGCCTCGCCCACACCGTAATCGATTCACGCAGATATACAAGATCAGGAGACGTTTCAAAAATCCAAACACAAGGTTTTTTCAGTACACAAGGTTTTTTTTTTTTGTTGGAAAGGCATCGGATGACTTCAAACATTAGAACAATGTACAGACATTAAAACGATGATCAGATATGGAAACATGTTTTAGCATGTTCGAGTTAGCATATGGAAATGTCGCTCTGGATGGACGTGTCTGAAGACTACGGATTAGAAACTTGGGCGTGTCTTCATGGAAAGATGTTATTGGTCTGAATAGACATGCTAGCTAACAACATCCACAGAGCTGATTACTGATGTACTTTCTTCCCATTATAAGTGTTTCGATTACGTTCCAGCATTAACGGTACTTCCTGCTTTTGTTCGTTTCTATTCAGTGACACTAAAATCCGTGTGTTTGTAGAAATCAGGGGGTTTTATTATTTTGCAGAACAACTTCGGAGTAGCAGGGATCGCTGAAGAGGTTGGAGAAAATGCTGAAACTGTGCATGTCTGTGTGTGTGTGTGTGTGTGGAAGATGCTGAATCTAGATCAGTGTGGTACTTTACACATCTAGTCTTAGTTTACAGAGAATTAAAGTTATTTTAGAATTTTAAATCTGATGGTGTTGGTACAGTGCTGAACACAAGGATGGCAGCGCTAAAGCTAACAACGCTAATGTCAGCACTCTGAGTATTTTTAATGATTCTGGTTTTTTTTTTTTTTGTTAAAGATGTGAACAATAATAGACTGTAAAGTAATCAGTGTGTATTTTGATACTTGAATATGATTCTGCTTTTATAGCTGCTTCTCTCTCTCACTCTCTCTCTCTCTATATCTCTCTCTCTCTCTCTGTGTGTGTGTATATGTATGTACTGTATGTATGTAAGGGTTATTTTTTCTTCTGTTATTTCCATTCTGTATTTTTTAAAGCTCAGTGTATCGGGGGTGTGTGTGTGTGTGTGTGTGTGTGTGTGTGTGTGTGTGTGTGTGTGTGTGTGTGTGTGTATGATAAGACCGAGTGAATCTTCACTACAGCGTGAAAGAGCAGGTGTAAATAATCTTGGGCTTCCAGTCCTTCTTTTTATTATTGATTATTATTATTATTTTTCATAATCTGTACATCTAATAAATAAATGAAATCTTCATTTACCCGAAACTCAGCAGATTTCTGAAGTTGCTTAACAGCAGGTGTTGCTTTGTATAAAGTGGTGCGCTGTATTTTTGTTTGTCAGTATAATTACCTCAAGTTTTGATGTTTGGGGGGAAAAAAAACTACCGTTAGCGCATCCTCCTCATGTCCTGCTCCCTGGCTCTCATTTCAGTCGTGTTCCTCACTGAATGAAATGATGGGATTTTATTTTTTATAATGACAAAGCTGAGGTAAGATCCTGACTGAGAATCAGGGAGAGACCGTGACCATCCAGAACGGACTGTTGTGATTTAGTATACTCTACACGGGAACGGTGCGATCTGATTGGTTTGCTATCCTGGGATAATGGACAAAATGCTTAAATCCAAATTTCAGACACACTTTGCCTCATGGTTTGCTGCTGTTACTGATTCTGAAATCCAAGAAATTCAACAAAATGCCTTCCAAAAAAAATTTAAAAATCTACACTATATAGCACTTGTGTTTTTTAAGGTACCTCAATTTAAAAAAAAAAAAAAAAAA
>JAQMYF010000003.1:32583884-32598347 GCA_030014195.1 Neosilurus mollespiculum
ACACACACACACACACACACACAGACACACACACACACACACACACACACACACACACTCACACAAAATGCAACTACAAATATTAAGTTTAAAAAAATCATGCACTCATTACATCTTATCCAGAGCGACTTACAATTATCAATTTTTTACAGCTGAGCAATTGCGGGTTAAGGGCCTCACTCAAAGGCCCAACAGTGGTGATAGTCAGGAGTGACCTGCTGACCTTGGGATCAGTAACCCATTGCCTTAATCACTAAGCCACCACTGCCCCTGAACAACCTTGAACAACACAGAGAGAAAGTGTTCAATGTGGTGCTTGAAAGTTTGTGAACCTTTTAGATTTTCTTTATATTTCTGCATAAATACGACCAAAACATCATCAGATCTTTACTTACATCCTAAAAGTAGAAACAGAGAATACAATTAAATGAGTATGACAAAAAATTATATAAATGGCCATTTTTTTATCGAAAATATTGCACATTTAATAATGTTTTAGGTCACATTGCAACATGCAACATATTGAAAATTCACAAACTTTCAAGCACCAGGCCGTGTAACCATAATCACTGATCACACTGGTATACAAATTATTAGAAGTTGTTCTGCTTCAGAAACAAAATGTTCTATTCATTATGGATTTTTTTATAATGAATTCAGATATGAGGATAAAAACGGCTGATTGGCTTCTACTTCCAAGATATTTACATTTGTTTACATTTGACGCCTACATAATTATATCGAACATGAAACTACCCGTATCTGGTTTCTAGAGTTGATTTCGAGCAATCTGTTCAGCAAAGTGATGGAAGTTGAGTTAACGTTGGATCATTCATGACTTCTAGGGACAATATGATGCAATCCAGATCATTTATGCTGCAATACCAGCTTCAGATTGCATCACCTTTTGTTTCTTCCTATAAAGAAAGAATAAAAGTCCTTTTCAAACCCAGTCGTTGATGATTATTATCATTTATATCATTTATCCACAAATAGTTCTTAATAAAACACTGCAGTTTTAGGTGGAAAATTCAGGGCGTGTCAAACTCCACCATGTCCAGGATTTGAACCCATGACCTTCTGCACCTGAAGTAAATGTTCCGGCACTGAACCAGTTTACCTAAAGTTTATTCCTCCATTCAGTCAAAGATGTATTTAGTCTCTCCTTCTGATTTAAATTCAGATCCCTTCCCTTTATAACCCATCCTTCATGACTCCTGACGCAGGGTGGTATCTACTGACCCAGTACCATCTCTCCAAAACCAGAACCAATCAACAATCTTAAACATCAGTTTCATTCCCAGCAGCTCACAGTTAGGAAAGATTGACTATATTTATTTCAGAAGCATTTTGGCTGTAGACCCGTGATATTGGTATTCTTCTACGAGCCAAATGATTGCATCATCACCATCGGATAAAGAAATTATTGCATCTTTGCCATTTAATAAGTTGAATGATTAAATGATTATCGCATGATTGGTGGGCACAATATAGTAATGAGACTGTCTACTCCGAAAATATTTTGATATTAGAAGGTGTTATCCGCCTCGCCCGAACAACACCTCAGCCAAATAATTTTTTTATATCATACCTCGCCTCTTTCAGTAATTGCTTATTAACCCCCAGATAATGCACCAATCAGATCGTCCCCTTCCCGTGTAGTATGTAGTAATAGGTTATATCAGATGTAGGAGAGGCAATGTGGGAAAAACACTGGTGTCATAGTGAGTACCTGCACGATGTCTCGTTCAGCGACGCGGCCCCGGGAGGATACCCGGACCTCGTCACCATCCAACTCCTCCATCGCTGCAGAGAGAGACAGACAAGGTTTTCTTCTCATCAACGTATGCATGTATAGTTTATATACAACACTGAGAAACTCAAACACATTTCTAAAAACTTCATGAATCTTTTCAGACATCAGTGCCAAGAAAACCAGAACAAGGACGATGTCAAAACTAGGAAACACGTAGAACAGGAGTCTGAAAAGAGTCTGTGAGTGATCATGTAAATCGACTGGTAAATTAAGGGCTTTGCCTTTCGGCTCAGCTCCGTCTTCACCACGACAGACCGGTACAAGCTCCACTTTGCAGCAGAGGCTGCACCGATCCGCTGCCTTTTTCATGCACTTAAATAACTCAGCATAGTTTAACTATGATTTTTTTAGTCATGTTTCGGTGCAACCACATTCATGGTGCACCCTGGAGCTTTGATTGCAAGGTTTGTATATAAACAGCAATAATTTTTCAAACTGTAAACTACATCTTATACCATCTATACTAGAGCGGTTCATAATTTTTAACTCTTCTTCACTCACCATCAAATTCAGCAGGCCCCACCCCAACAATGATGATTGACATGGGCAGTGAGGAAGCCTATAGGGCGACAGAGAAGTCCCATTTTATTAAAAAGCTCATGCCGGATGCTTCAGTAAAGGATGATGGAGATGATGGTGGAAGAGACGCACATTAACCACGGCCTCTTTCGTCTGCACCATGTCGGAGATCACGCCGTCTGTAATCATGAGCAACACAAAGTACTGCGAGCCGTCGGTCACACCTGCCGCGGCCCTGTGAGCGGAGGAACAAGTCTTTACACGTGAGACATGTGAGCACAGACAAACACAGAAACACTCGAGAAAAAACTTCCACTGGTGTGAAATTTGTTCATAAGGGTTCATATTCCGTAAGTAACCCAGAGGGAACCCTGCAAGTCTACATGTACCTACACCCATCAAATTAAAAAAATATAATAATAATAATAATAATAATCTCCTGGGTTTGATTCTCGGGCTTGGGGTGTTTCGGTGTGGAGTCAGCATGTTCTCCTTGTGCTTGCATGGGTTTCCTCCGGGTACTCCAGTTTCCTTCCAGAATCCAAAGACATGCACATTATGCTAACTGGATGTTCAAAATTGCCCCTAGGTATGAGTGTGAATGGCTGGCTGGGTGTGTGTGTGTGTGTGTGTGTGTGTGTGTGTGTTGGCCCTGCGGTGGTCTGGGGAGATGGGCGCCAGCCTCCCTGTGACCCTAATTAGAATTAAGCGGCTTAGAAAATGAATGAATGAATAATAATAAACTCACCACTGAATCACTTTATCCTTTATTAGGGTTGCGGGCAGGTCGGAACCCATCCCAGGTGAATCTGGGTGAAGGTAGGGTACACCCTGAACAACACAACAGACCATTGCAATGCCAACACACACATACACACCTTTAGACTATGGGAAGAAACTAGAGTACCCAGAGGAAACCAATGGAAGCATGGGGAGAACATGCAAACGCCACACAGAGACGTTCTCGCCCGGCCCTGGACCTTTCTTGCTGTGATGTGGACGTGCTAACCACCATGCCACTAATCAGCAAACATGTAAATGTGAAAGTGTCCACAAGTTTTAAGTGTGTAAGTAAATATCTGTAAATCTAAAGAATTTTGTGAAAAGTCAAAAAAGAGCTGGGAAAAAAAAAATTCCTAAGAACTTCTAGCGACGCCCTTGAACTGTTCCACATCAATAACAATCTCTACATCTTTTCTCACATCGCCGGAGCACTGTGGTGCCTCTCTGGTGCTGTTATCTTGAGCCACACTGCGCAAGATCGATCAGCGGGGCTTCCTAAACCCCCTCACATCCCGGCAGTCAGGCAAAGATCCCACAGTTTCAGGCTCTCTTGATTGGGGGATTTTCTTGGATCTGATAAAGCTGTGCACCAAAGATGACTCAAATTAAATACGGCAAAAGAACCGAAGCCTACCGCGTATCACTCACAGCAGGTATATCTGTCTACGAGGATATACACAGGAGCCACCCAATCTAAAAAAAAAAAAAAAAAGGGTAACAGCGTATTGAGCAGCTCTTCCTCCGGCTTCACCTCAGCCCTCTGGACAGTAATAATAATAATAACGACACTGACAGCACACTCAGTATTCAGATGGAGTTTCTTGATGTATGTGAGTGTTGAGAGAGACGCCGGAGACTCTGCGCTGAGGTTATTAATCACTCTAATGGAGAGGGAGCAATAAATAAAGCGTCGGAGAAAGAAAACGTAAGAGGGAGTAAGAGAGGACGGTGCTTACTGTGCCACCTGGCTGATGACAGGAGCGAAGTTGGTGGGTCCGTAGAGCTGCACCGTTCGCAGACATTCGTAATAAGCTTCCAGGACTCCTTCGATTCCCACACAGTTAGCGTTCTCGCAGTCCGAGTTCTACAGCAGGGGGGAATCGGTTACACACGTAGAATTTAAAGCTACACAGGTATGAAAGAAAAGAAACTCCAGGGGGTGTGGTGTCATGGGAAAATTATTAGCAATGTGACTCGAGGCTGAAGTATCCTGCATTTGATTTACCTGGGAACTTGGAACTTGAAATTTCTGAAGGGGAACGCCATGGATGTCTCCCTGTTCGTCTTTGATTAGCCACATGCTAGCTGACTAACAGTGAAGTGTGTACCTAGTGTTATAGATCTTACAGGAGAATATGTTCATGGATATATACATTTTGTTTCATGTTGTTGGTGTTTTCTTTCTGTTCTGTTTCTATTAATGTGTTAGCGTGCTACATGCTCTACGTCCTTGTTTCACATCGGGTTAAATTTCCTCTTGGGTTACCAGTCCACAATAAACTCCTCATCCAGCGTATTCGTCCTGTCTCCACATTCATTGGCAGGTAGCTTTTGGATTGTTTCCCTTCCATTTTTAGCTGCTAAAGATCATAGCATTCGGTGCAGCTAGCTAACGGCTAACTCTCATGACGATACGCACTGGTCCATACTGCGCACCGATAAGGTTGTGTGTACTGTCGTTGCCTTATAATAAATTTTTTTTTCAATAATACTCATATAAATAAATAAATAAATAAAACAATAACACCTCCAGGTAAATTACTAATGTAACGTAAATTACTAAAGTAACCGAACCAACAAATATCCTTGTTGATTTGTTTGTATAATTATTTAGAGCCGTAATGCTCAGGTGCAGCTCACCAGAGGAAAAGCATGTGAGACGTTTCCATCCGGAGGGATTTTAGCTCCAAACCCATAAGCAGGGAAGAGTTTATCACTGTCATAATCCTGAATGATTTCACCGACTGCTTTTAACGCCATGGCGTAGGCGTTCATCTGATACGGACTCATGTAGTGGAGAGAAGTGGGCTGGGCTGGGTTACCTGCAAAACACACACACACACACACACACACACACACACACACAGTTAGAAACTGCATGTTGCAATACGCTGTAATCAAATCTTAGAGTTATAAAATAGAACCAGATGCCAGGATTAATAATAGAAACTGAAGCTCACCGTTGGAGGCAGTGAAGTCTATGGCGACTGTGAAGTTGAGCTGAGTTCTGTTTCAAATTGTAAAAAAAAAACAAAAAAAACAGTTTTTTTAATTTGGAAATGTTAAGAACAGTTGATTTTCTGTATGTCTGACTATGATAAACAGGAATTTCTGCATATTTGGCATCATTCATCAATCTTTTCCTGAAGTGGTTTGTAAATGTTCATGTAAACTGAACCCAACTACAATTTCCTGCAGGCTTTATTAAAGTTTTATTTTTATATTTTAAACTGTATTAATACCGCAAGGGAAACATACACACACACACACACACATTGGGGCACCCAGAGAGTGGTGGTGGTTCGGTACCTTGCTCAAGGGCACCTCAGCCATGAGAAAGGGAAGGTGCAGCTCACTCCCCCACCACCACACATTTTTCCTCTGGTTTGGGAATCAAACCAGTGACCTTTAGGTCCCAAAGCTGCTTTTCTAACCATTAGGCTACGGGGGTGATCACACTAGAGGTGCGATAGGAAAGTGACTGACACAAATGGATTTCTTTTATAAATTTTGAAATTCTCGTCAATGATTTGCGACTCCACATGCAAGTGAATATTTTGTATTTCACATGAAATACATACATCGTGTGAAAGTCACAAGAAGATCGCTTGACAATTTGTGCGACTGATTGACGAGTAATTTGAGATTTGTTTGGCGTAAAAAAGAAAATCTCCCGTCACAATTCAGTCGCATTTTGTTCTCTTTTTTTCCCTCAAACCATTCGCTTTTCATTCATGTGTTATTAGCGCCGACAAACTGCGAATAAAATACGAGTAATGAAAAAAATATACGGAATATGGCGGATGCCTGCAAGTCTCAAACTTTCCGCTTGGAAGTCTCCAGCTTGTCGCATTTCCTTGCGAACGAAAAACGAATAATTTGCAAGCAAAACGACGACTTTGAGACCTTCTCACGACATGTTCTTCTGTTTGAGAAGAGTTTAAGACTACCCCGAATCAGAGCCTCGTTTTGCAACGAGTTCATGAACCAGGCGACCGAAACTCGATACCGTGAATATCGCAAGACAAATTTGAGAATGAAAAGCGACAGCCGCGAATTACCATTCATGTCAGTGGCTTTTCTGTCGCGGCTCTAGTGTGATCTTCCCCTTACCTCCTTCACACCACTTCACATTCAGCTTGATAAATAATGCCTTTAGTACAGAACACTGCAGGGACATAAACATCTTAACTTTATTTAAACTGTAATTCTGAACAAAGTTCTCACCCGCCCCTGATGAAGTCCACAAATGTGTACTCAGATTCCACTTTGAAGGACAAAAGCGTCACCTGGAGAGAGGATGAACGATTAGATAATAAAAGGTAATTATGAAAATGAATTTGTAGGAGACGACACTTTGCCAGGCCATCCTACTCACTGTGCCAGAGTTTATGTATTTCTTTTTCCTGCCTTTCTTTTTGGGGTTGAGGACCTGAAATCAGACACAGCCAAGTCATAAGCAGCGTGTTCTTTCTTTCTCAAAGTCTGAAAGAGTCGTGTTTACCGTGCATGACGCATTTCTCTCACCTCGTAGACATTAAACTGGCTCTGGCCTCGAGACAGCTCTCTGTAGCTGGTGGTAAACTCGCCAATAAAATCATGACTGAAAAAACAAAACTCACATGAATCCAATAAATAATAGCCAAATAATCTCTACTCAAAGACTCAGCAGTAATCTGTACATGTTCTTTAAGTAGGATCAGCATCCCTGCCCTGATTCTGGAACAACAATTATTTCAGGCGACTGTTGCCCAGTCTGTATGATGTCATCAGTGTGCGCCGCCAACACTTCTCTCTTAAACAGCTTGAAAAATCCCGACGGAGTAATTTTCACTTTAATTAATCTAATTAAACAAAATTGTTTGTTGCAGATACTCATTCATTCATTTTCTAAGCCGCTTAATTCCATTTAGGGTCGTTGGGAGGCTGGAGCCCGTCTCAGCCGACTCTGGGCGAAGGCTGGGTACACCCTGAACAGATCACCAGACCATTACAGGGCAACACACACACACAACCATTCACTCTCACACCTAGGGGCGATTTGAAACCGGAGTACCCGGAGGAAACCCACACAAGCACAGGGAGCACATGGGAACTCCACACAGAAACACCTCGAGCTCGGGAATCGAACCCAGGACCTTCCTGCTGTGAAGCGGAAGTGAGGCGTGCTAACCGCTGTGCTACGCCAAGCGTTTCCCCAGGTGGCTGCCATATTGCTTCTCTGAGTCACTGTTGTTAACCCCCTGCCACCCTCCGTATTTCTGCAAAAAACGTAAAGCACCTCTACGTCAAAATGGCATTTAATACACCGGAGTAGCGAAAACCGCCGTAAATAGCCAAGAGAGTCCAGAATGTAAATCAGGGGAATAAATTATAAAACCAAACTGGTAAACAACTGGGGTGGCACAGTGGCTCACACATGTGCCTCACGGCAAAAAGGTCCAGGGTTCGAGTCCTGGCCTTGGGCGTTTCTGTGTGGAGTTTGCATGTTCTCCCCGTGGACCTACATTTACAACATTTATAACTTTTGTCATTTTCACACAACTCAGAAACTAAGGGTTAAGGGTGGTGCGCAAGGGCCCATCGGAGGCAGCTTGGTGATACTGGTGTTTGAACCCCCAACGTTTGGATCAGTAATCCAGATCCTTATCCACTAAGCCACCACTGCCACGTGCTTGTATGGGTTTCCTCGGGGTACTCTGGTTTCTTCCCACAGTCCAAAGACATGCACATTAGGATAACTGGCTGTTCCAAACTGCCCCAGAATGTGAATGTTTGTCTGTGTTGCCCTGCAAGGGTCTGGTGAGCTGTTCAGGGTGTACCCCACCTTCGTCCCCATGGCTGGCTGAGACAGGCTCCAGCCTCCTTGTAACCCAACAACAAAACAAACCGAATCTGTAATCCTCAGTACATCTTCTTTTGCAGACTTTTATCTATAAAGCCCTAGAGGGGACACAATGGTTATAATAAAGACCACAGAAACACAGCGTAAGAGTGTACAGTACCTCCCATCTCGGTCCCAGTCGTAGACGTCGATTTTAACTGTTCTGAAAAAAAAAAGTAAACAAATTTTAAAAAATAACAACAATAAATAACTTCACTTCCTTCCACTTTATAACTTTCTTTATGCTTTTTGTATTTAAGGACGGATTCAATAAAACACACATCATCTCTGAAAAACTGTTTTCCTCCCGACTCTGGGCGAGTGCGGGGTACACCCTGAACAGCTCGCCAGAACATTACAGAGCCAACACGCACACAACAATTCACACTCACTCTCACACCTGGGGCGATCTGGAACAGCCAATTAGCCTACTGTGCATGTTCTTGGACTGTAGGAGGAAACCGGAGTACCCGGAGGAAAACTCGTGCAAGCACGGGAGGAACATGCAAACTCCACACAGAAACGCCCCGAGCTCGGGACTCAAACTCAGGACCTTCTTGCTGTAAGGGGGATGTGCTAACCACTACACCACAGTTCCTCCCCTTTAAATACTATTTATCTATATTTATAGATCACTGTTTGATACTTCTACATTCTATACCTTCAGTAGACTCTTACACATATTGTGCTGTCCTGCAAACTTTGTGGGATGAAAGCGTTGTTGTTTTATTCTAGTGAAAGGTCAGAGCGAGCGGGAGGCTGGAGTGAAGGCGTCCCTCACTGCCGGCGCTACACTGCGCCGCACAGACACTCCGACACACGCTCAGCGTGGCTGCATCTGAACCGCACAACTACACCACACGCAGGCAACATTGTTAAGCTAACCACAGTACTGAACATCACAGGCTTTCGCTTCGATGAGAGAGAGAGAGAGAGAGAGAGAGAGAGAGAGGTGAGTGGATGAGAAAATAAATCACAACGGCAACAAAATCAGAGCGGGAAGCTGAGAGCTCGGTGTGTCGAATGCATCGGCTGCTCTCCTCACCTGTCATAATCTCCATTACACAGAGCACGTACAGGGATGGTGAAGGGCTGCCACACTGGATTCAGAGTGTTTTTGATCACCTCGGTTTTATGGCAGATGGTGAACCTATAACAAAGTGCCGTCACGAGTCAAATAAACAGCAGAGTTCAGACAGCAGTCCTATTATTGGAAAAAGAACATATTCTATAAGAAAACGTGGGAAAGATACAATCAGGCCATGCTGGAATCATCTACATCAGAAAAACAACAAAACAGAATCCATTTGTAGCTGTTGCTTACGTGCCGTCCTCATTGCTGCGGTAGAAGACCAGGAAAGGATCCGATTTCCCAAAGAAATCTTTCTTATCCAGCTTGTTGGCACAGAGCTGCATGGTGGCGATATCCTGTTTAAAGGACCATTAAATCCAGGAGTTTATTACGTTATAGGATCCAATGGACAAGAAAATAATAAATAAATAAATAAATAAATAAATAATGCATGTTATTAATATTGCATTTTATATTTGAAACAACTGTGACCCGCTCCGGGATAATACTGATGACGAGTAAGGTGAAGACGGCGTACCTGGACGAAAATGTGATAATCACCAAAAATACGTCCTTCAAAGCAAAACCTTCCACATGACCGAGTTTAAATATCCATAAAAACAATCTCTCCATGATAAAATACTTGTGTAAGAAAGGGTTCCATGTCCGCGCTGTTGTAAAACAATACATTTGCATTCAATTCAGTTTCTTGTGTCTAATTTTGCCATTGATGAAGTATATAATCATAAACACACATATAACCACTCACACTCACACCTAGGGGCGATTTGGAACAGCCAATTAGCCTACTGTGCATGATTTTGGACTGAGAGAGGAAACCGGAGAACCCAGAGGAAACCCATGTAAGCATGGGGAAAACGTGCAAACTCCATACAGAAACACCCCGAGCCCAGGAATCGAACCCGAGACCTTCTTGCTGTGAGTGCTAACCCCTGCACCATCGTACGGCCCGCTGCCAATTATTATTATTATTATTATCCTTATTATTTTTATTATAATTATTTTTATTATCATTATTATGTTTTTAAATTATCATATTATTGTTTTTTTTGTTTTGTTTTTATTATAATTTTTATTATTATTTTTATTATCTTTATCATGATTATTTTTAATATTATCATTATTATTATTATTATCATTATTATTTTTTATTATTACCATTATTATTATTATCATCATCATCATCATCATTATTATTTTAATTGTTATTATTTATATTTTTAATATCATCATTATTATCATCATTATTTTTATTATTATCATTATCATTATTATTTTTATTATCATTATTATTTTTTTATTATTACTATTATTATCATCATTATTTTTTAATTGTTATTATTATTATTATTTTATTATTATTATTTTTAATTATCATTATCATTATTATTATCATTATTTTTTAATAATTATTTTGATTGTTATTATTATCATCATTATTATTATCATTATTATCATTATTCATTCATTCATTTTCTGAAGTGCTTAATCCTAATTAGGGTCGCCCATCTCAGCTGACTCCGGGCGAGGGCAGTGTACACCCTGGACGGCAGGCCATCCGCCAGGCCATCGCAGGGCAGCAAAACACTGACGGCAATGCAGCTACTCTATACGAAAATCAGCAATGGTTCTTTTACATTCCTCTCAGACAGTGAGAGACGTGGCCGGCCTTTGATAACCCAAGCTTAGCTGCACTGGAGGTATTATTATTATTATTATAATCCTCCAAAATGCACGCTGGACCTTTACCTGAATGCTGCGTCCGACTGCACATCGGCAGATCTGTCTGACATCATGTAAGATGTTTACGGTACACATGTACAGAAGAAAGGATTTAGTTCACGCAGACGTCATTTACTCGTTAGCGACGTTACTCTCTTAGCTCCAGAAGCAATTTCAGACACCAAACAATACGTCTGTGCTGAGGCATCACATTCGAGCCAAAGGGCAACACCGTGTGAATTCAAATGTTCACACATCTGTTCCTTTGTTCACCTTTAAGGTCCGTCGCTGAGACTCTGCGTCTGGATGAATCCTAAACTCAGAGAGATGAAAAGGGATATTCACTTCCCACTGACACTCTGGCATTTACTTTAGAAACACTGGCTTTAAATGCTGTTTCATAAACCCAGCTCTCTTTGTTTGCATTTCATAAACTGAACTGATTTTCTGCAAACCATAAAAAGTAAATCCCCCCAAAGTAAAAAATAAATAAATAAAATTTGAAAAACTAACTCTTTGACCTGCGTGAAAACGGCGCCACGTACAGAAGAAGTGCCGTTTCTGAGGCGACAGTGATAGAACAGTCCGTTTGTACATTCTAATGGTCGGTTATTCTGTCTGCATACAGTGACGTGTTGATCCCAGGGGCAAGTCATGTCAAAGAGGAGAGGACAAGTGTGTAACCGCTTTAATTGGCACCCAGTGGAATCATGGGATCGGGGGAATACGCTCCACACTCTCTCTCTCTCCACTGATGAGGTCAGGTCAGGAATTTTGGTCCCGAACACAGTTATCTCAGGAACGATCGACATTCTACATGTTCTCCCCACTTTCGCTCACAGACATGAACATCGGGGTTAATTTGGCTTTCGATGATTTCATTAAACTGATTTTGCTCTGGAGCATCATGACTATACATTATCCATCCATCCATCCATCCATCCATCACATCATTCATTCATCTATCCATCACTTCATTCATCCATCCATCACTCCATTCATCTATCCATCCATCCATCCATCCATGGCTTATTCACTCACTCACTCGCCGAACCGCTTAATCCTAATTAGGGTACCCATCTCAGCCCCTAGGTGTGGATGTGAGTGTGAATGGTTGTATGTGTGTTGCCCTGCGATGGTCTGGGTGTACACCGCCTTCGCCCAGCGTCGGCTGAGATAGGCTCCAGCCTCCTCGTGACCACAGTAGTAGGATTAAATGGTTCGGCAAACGAGTGAGTGAATGTGTATCATTCTCTTAACTGGACTGCATATCAGTTTCTTGTCAACAGTTGCAGACGCCGCATTTCTTTACAGAGACGTGAAAGTGAGTGTCAGTGGAAACGATTCAGACAGTGGAGATATTTGAAGATGTACCTGAAAGGCGTCGGGTGAAAAATGATCCTCCTGCTGGTTAGTGCAGCTGTCAGTATGGATTGTACAAGGTAACAGTGACAGTGTGCACTTACAGTGACACATGTATTTGTTAGAGTGAAAATGGGAAATGCGATGCGTCTGTGTGCGAGAGAAAGATGGTCTCGGGGTAATTTGCACTTTCACTTCACACCCTGTTCCCTCTAAACGACTTCGCTGTCCGCTGAGACTTCCCGACATACCATTAATTCATTCATTCTCTAAGCCGCTTAATCCTAATTGGGGTCGCGTGAAGGCTGGCGCCCATCTCAGCCGACTCTGGGCGAGGGCGGGGTACACCGTGGACAGCTCGCCAGGCCATCGCAGGGCCAACACACATACAACCATTCACACTCACACCTAGGGCTGATTTGGAACAGCCAATTAGCCTACTGTGCATGTTTTTGGATTGTGGGAGGAAACCGGAGTACTTTGAGGAAACCCATGCAAGCAGGGGGAGAACATGAACAGGAATCGGACCTTCTTGCTGTTAGGTGGACGCGCTAACCATTGTGTGACTGTGCCGCAACAAAACATGAAAGTAAATCTGGTTTATTTCTAATGTTTTTAATGGCTCTGTAATGTGTGTGTGTGTGTGTGTGTGTGTGTGTGTGTGTGTGTAAAATACTGACCCTGCAGTTGCTGAGCTCTTCTGCTGTGAATATGATGTTCCCACATTTCTTGCCTGGAATACCCCTGGAGGAGAGAAAAGCAAGCAAATGTAATTTTTCTAAGAAAACACTCAGTATGATTCAATGTCAAGGGTTTAATGCAGCCTTTGGGAGGACGAGGTAGCGTAGGTGGTGCAGGCATGTACAAGTCTGTGGGGGGGGGGTCTTTTTTCTACAAGCTCTGTTATCTGTTGGAAGAATTCAGTTATTTGTTGTACAAGATGACAGCTTCTGTCAGAAATATTGGACCTTTTCCTTCAGAGGAGACTAAAAGAAAAAACCCAAGCATAAGAGAAAGAAGACCGCAGACGTGGAGGCATCACGTGGTAAGAACACGACTGGGGAATGATGGAAGGGAGAAACGAGGAAAATAAGGAGGCCATGAGGGGAAAAACAAAAGGAAGTGCAGAATAAGCAGAGGTAGGACAGTAAACGCGATAGCAAGGTAGAAGAAGGTCCAGGGGAGAGAGAGAGGGAGCTTCTGCATGTTCTCCCCGTACTTGTGTGGGTTTCATCCGGGTTCACCGGTTTCCTCCTACAGTCCAAAGACGTGCACATTTAGGCTGATTGGCTGTTCCGAATTGCCCCTAGTTGTGTGAGTAAGTGTAACTGGCTGTGTGTGTGTGTGTGCTGGACCTGCGATGGCTTGGTGAGCTGATCAGGGTGTTTGCCCAGAGTCGGCTGAGATAGGCTCCAACCTCCCCACGACCCTAGTAGGATTAAGTGGTTCGGCAAATAAATAACTGGGTCAAAGGTGAAGGCCAGAGCAAGGTCACATAGTTTTGAAGACAGAGCGCTTATAACTTCTGAAGAGTGCCGACAGACATGCGGTTACTACGGAATAACAAACCATATATACAGTTTGAAATGAGACAATTACCTTTGACCTTAAGAGACCCTGAAAGGTCAAACCTCAGCCATCTTGTAAAACCTTTGTCACGTTCGCGTACTATGGAACATGTGATAAGATGAATACGGGGTAATTAAAACCAGCTGCATGACGGAGGTACCGTGAGTGAATGTCAACAATTATACTGTCAGTATACAAATATATAGTGGTTAGCAAATTTGCCTAACAGCACGAAGGCCTGTGTTCGATTCCCAGGAGTGGAGTTTGCATGTTCTAGCCATGCTTGCGTGGGTTTCCTCTGGGTACTCCCGTTTCCTCCCGCAGTACAAAAACATGCACATTAGTGATTAGTAGTAATTGGCTGTTCCAAATCACCCCTAGGTTTGAGAGTGAGTGTGTGTGTGTGTGTGTGTGTGTTGGCCCTGTGATGGCCTGGTGAGCTGTCCAGAGTTGGCAGAGATGGGCCTCCTCACGACCCTAATTAGGATATATATA
>JAQMYF010000003.1:32631240-32664475 GCA_030014195.1 Neosilurus mollespiculum
CCGAGCTGGGAATCGAACCCAGGACCTTCTTGCTGTGAGGCGGACGTGCTAACCACTGCGCCACCGTGCCGCCCGTTATATATATCATATACCTCTATATATATATTTATATTTATATATCTGAGGGACAGACAGGAAGGACACCTGAGCTTAGAGAAGTTCCTACAAGACCCAGGAATATTATTTGTTCCTTCTATAAGGTTTTGATTTTTCTGCAGGTTTTATTCTTTTGACAGTTTCATTGTTTTAAATATATTTCATATCTTCATTATCTAAGCAAGTGACAAACTGAAGTATGAAGTTATTATAGGATGTTCCAGCACAGGTGAGTGTAAACAAGTCTGATTAGAATTAAGGATTAATATCATGATGAATAGGTTTAAAGGAGTCCTGAGATCAAGAGTGTTCAGTTCTTTATTTATCACCGAATGTTTCTTTCTTGCTTGTAAATTGTGTGCATGTTGTTTGTGAGGTGCGACACTTGGTCCGAGCTGTGTCCTGCTCTCTTACCTGCACGAGACGGTCACTTCTATTTTGGTGGCCGGGACGCAGGTGTTCAGGGGGTCGAAGTCCCCGATCGACGCCATCCCGCCGGGGGAAACTTTCACATCTGTTTCTATTCGGCCCGAGTCTCAGGAACGACTTGATAAACAGCTGTTTCCTTCATCGCAGCGGTGGACCGAGTTCTCCGTCTCATCTCAGACAGACCCGGGGCTGGAGACGGTGCGCGCGCTGCTCTCCGGTGCCAACTGACGCCGGCTGAAGGTGCGCGTGATGTGCGCCGCCTGAAGCCCCGCCCACTGAGGCTCCCCGATAGTGTGGGGGTGATGTGGGGGCTGATCATCCAATTTGGCAACACTGCTGGTGTTCTTCATCATCATCATCATCAGCTAAAACTTTAAACTCCAACCCGCTAATTACAGGGTCATCAACCTACTAGGGTCACATGGAGGCTGGAGTCTATCTCAGCCGACTCTGGGCGATGGTGGACTGCACCCCTGAACAGCTCGCCAGTCCACCAAGAGCACACATTCACACCCACACCCAATTCACCTAAGGGCCGCAGGAGGAAACCGGAGTACCCGGAAGAAGAATGCACAAACTCCACACCCAAATGCCCTTGCCGAGCCTGGGACTCGAACCCAGGACCTTCTCGCTGTGAGGCAGACGTGCTAACCGCTACGCCACTGTGCCGCCCCACTGTACATATAAGAAGCCTGTAACTACAGTTTCTAATTCACTGAACTTTAAAATGAAATTATTATTTGAGGCTGCACGGTGTCGTAGTGATTAGCACGTTCGCCTCACAGAAGAGGAACAAGAAGGTCCTGGGTTCGAGTCCCGGCTCGGCAAAAGATGCTTCTGTGTGGACTGTGGGAGGAAACCGGAGTACCCGGAAGAAACCAACATAACATGCAAACTCCACACAGAAACGTCCCGAGCCCAGGGATCGAACCTGGGATCACACCCTTCTTGCTGTGAGGCGGACATGCTAACCTCTGCGCCACCGTGCTGCTGTAGTCAAAAACTATAAATATAAATTGATGTGCAGCTCAAAGCCATCTTCACCGTTTATAAGTGTACGGTTGTGCTGTTCATATGGGGATGGTCCTCGGCGGCAGCGAGTGGTTTCCACGTGATGAGAAAGCCAACCAGAAGTAGGGCATCAGGATGGATCAGGCAGGTCCGGAGAGCAGAAGAGGTCAGGATCGCTGGTATCTCAGGAGTGTGGCTTAGCATAACAGAGAGAGAAGGAGCGAGAGAGAGAGAGAGAGAGAGAGACTTTAGGTATGCTTATTGTTAATCATCACCACCCTCTTCTTCCTCGTCTTTATGACTATTACTATTATCATTATCTGCATCACCATCATCATCTTCTTCTGCATCACCATCACCTTCATAACTTCATTTTATCGAAAGAATTTATAGTGGAATTTCAGTGTGGGCGGCGCGGTAGCACAGTAGTTGGCACGTCCGCCTCAGAGCAAGAAGGTCCAGGGTTCAATTCCCGGGCTCAGGGCATTTCTGTGTGGAGTTTGCATGTTTTCCCTGTGCTTGCGTGGGTTTCCTCCAGGTATTCCGGTTTCCTCCCGCACATGCACAGTAGGCTAATTGGCTGTTCCAAATCGCCCCAAGGAGTGAGTGTGAATGATTGTGTGTGTGTTGGCCTGCGATGGCCTGGTGAGCTGTTCAGGGTGTACGCCGCCTTCGGCCAGTCGGCTGAGATGGGCACCAGCCTCTCCGGGACCCTAATTAGGATTACGCGGCTACACCCTAGACAGCTCGCCAGGCCTCCACAGGGTACTGTTTGTTAAAACTGTTTTAAGCCTTTTTAATGGATTCCGGGTTTTTAGCCCCATCATGAAGTGCAAAAAACAACAACAACAACAATGTATGTCACAATAATTTCCCATGTAAAATAACTGTTTGTTTGCAACTTGACCCAAAAAGTTCTGAATGGATTATATGTTTGTTTGTTTGTTTATTGATTGATTGATTGGAGGGACAGAGTAGAGCACAGGTAACATTCCATCAGATTTTGAAGATGATCCGGATCAAATTCTGGAACCAGGACTTTTTTTTTTTTTTTAAAGATTCTTTAACAGTGTGAGATGGGAGATGAAGTTCAGTTTTACAGAGAGAACCTTTAAAGTTTCTCTTATTCACAGAGGGGAGGGTTAGAGAAAAATAAAAAAATTAGCATCCAGTTACAGGCCATGACTATTCATGCACTCAGTGATTTCTGTTGGAAAACACCTTGGGTGATGGGGCTGCCATGTTGGGCATTGCATCATGGGTATATTCGAGTTAGTACTACTTTTATAATTCTGACAGGGGCATTTGGGACTCCCTTGGTTATTTCTTGCAGACTGTGCAACTACTCTTTCTGCTATTTCCGGCAGTTACCGCTATCGAATGCTTCTCGGGATCATGGTTGTTTATAAATTAATATATTAGCATAATATGAAGGTACATCAAAACAACTTGATTCCTTTTTCGTCTTGAAATGTTGCCAAATCTCTATATTTGTACATAGGAGGCCAAGAATGTGTTATAATAATGCACTACTTCATGGTTGGTTTGTCTAGAAAAACTGGTTCACCCCTGCAACATTTCTGCAAAAGCTTAAGACGGCGCTACACGAAAATGGCACCCAATGCACCTGAGGCCATTTTCAAATTCTGGACACCGCCGGAAATAGCAAAGGGAAGGGAGTCCTGAATGACTATATATAAAGCTCCAAAATCATATCTATACACTCCTACGAGAGCAGGTGGGTAGCAGAAGTACAAACTGTGCATCGTTACCATGTTGTAGGTTTATTTTTTTATTAAACATTTTGTTACTTTTTGGAGAATTCTTGTTGTCGTGAGGGGATGTTCTGAAGTATTATTAAAGTCTGGAGCAATCTTTTACTTTATCCAGTGACAGATTGGTGGATATTAAAGTGGGGATTGTGTAATGCAGGGGGAGTCTGTGTCATACAGCCAGGGAGATATTTCCCCCCCCGTGGTGGTGATCATCTACTCGGAAAGCAATTTTGTGCTCTTAGACTCCCAGCGATGGATGTTTGGATCACTGGGATCATCACCCGACGACACGAAACAATGAAGGCTTTTCGCTGTGCCACTTTCTGTGTGGTAAGACTTTGCTAGTGATGAAATCTTTTAGATATGATACCATGAGTTTAGCACACCTGAATTTGGGATCTTCTCCAGTCTTCTCTACAGACCCTCTCGAGCTCAGCCAGGTATCACAGGAAGTGATGTAATGAAATTTTCCATTTTCTCAAGAGATGATCCGAGGTTAACATCCAGGCTCTGGTGCCTTGGTGCCTGTACATCATTGTACTGCCTGTAACATGCTTTAGCGTCTAGATGGAATTAGCCAGGTGTCCAGCAATGCCTTTGAAAATCCTATAGGTATGTTATTAAGCGTTTCTCCAGTACATTCACTGATAAAATACTCACCCATTTGCCCAACCGCTTAATCCTACTAGGGTCGCAGGGAGGCTGATCCTGAACAGCTCATTACTTCAAAACACAGCAGTCTGGCAGTATAAGGACCACAGGAAGGCAGCAACCGGAATGGATGACATTAGTTACTACCTGGGATTTTACTGTGTGTAGCTGCTAAAGCATTCACCAAAAACTACAATGGAAGTCTGACAATTTTTCAGTTTCATGTTGTTTGTAATCATTAAGTTTTTAGAGTAAAGCTGGACAACACTAGATAACGTTAGCCTAGCAAAGTAACATCGTTTTATAAACAGATACACCACATATACCTAAATATCATATTCTTGGTTTGGGTGGGAGCGGCACAGAGGCGTAGTGTGAGCGAGGGGGTGTTTCTGTGCGGAGTTTGCATGTTCACCCCATACTTAAGCGGGTTTCCCCAGGGTACTCCAGTTTCCTTCCACAGTCTAAACATATGCACCTTAGGATATTTGGCTGTTCCAAATTGCCTCTAGGTGTGAGTGTGTGGTGCCCCGCAATGGATTGGCGAGCGGTGCAGGGTGTATCCCTCTTTCCGGCACAGTCGGCTGAGATAGGCCCCAGCCTCCCAGCGACCTTAGTAAGATTAAGGGGTTCGGCAAATGCATGAAAGAAAAGAATAAATGGTTTGGGTGGTTTTCACTGATCTCATTAGCATCATCACACAAAATAATTAGATTCTAAAATGATTCTTATTTATTAAGATGCTTGAGTTTAATAAATAGGAATCATATGTGGGAAGACAGACATTATTAAAAACGTATAAAAATCGTCACGATGTGAAGCATCTAAGAGGAAATGGATGTTTCACTTGAAGCTGTTTGAATCTACTGCTCTCCCACTGGAGCTTCCTCTCTCTCTCACTTGTCAGTGTTCTACCAATGCACTCAATTCACCTCCGAAAACAGGCAGAAATTGAAATTCTCAGACGCGGCACTGAAAACACAGCCAGGGAAAAAGCTGTAAGACGTGCAATCCTGCGTGCTAGATGCTTTCTGCACATGGTTCAGTGTCTTCAGGGTCCTGGGGGTGGTAAACCCACTATAGGGCTAAGTGAGCCCATCCTCCAGGAGGCTTTAGTCATCCTCAGGACGCGACTCTCTTTCGCTTTCCCGTCACACAACCCGGGGGAAGGATGAGGGCGCCAGGAAAGGAATTGGAAGACTCATTACACCTGAATACAAAAGACTGCCTGCGTCCTCTTTGTCCTTGACATGTCAGTGCAGACAACATGGAGAACAGCAGCTTGAACGGCATCTCGGATGCAACAAGGGTCCTTTCAGCGTGAGCGGTGGTTAGAAGCAGAGATACAGGGATGTTTACAAAGAACCGACCTCACATAGAACTGTTAAAAACAAATCAAAATCTGTTTAATAAATATCATAATTCACTCATTCGCTGAACCGCTTAATCCTATTGGGTCACGAGGAGGCTGAAGCCCATCTCAGCCAACATCACACAAAAGTGATGTACACCCTGAACAGATCGCCAGACCATCACAGGGCTGCACACACACACACACCTAGGGGCATTTTAGAACAGCCAATTGGCCTAATGTTAGCCCACTGTGCATGTCCTTGGACTGCGGGAGGAAACCGGAGTAGCCGGAGGATGTAAGAATTGTAGGATGTAGTAATGGGCAGAGCACTTACCGAGAACCAGACTCCACGTCCCTCTGGCACGATGTCCTGCGAGCATGTCACATGACCTGCACATGACTTGAATCACCTACCGATTGACGTGATTGTTGATGTCAGAGAGGGGTGCTACCACCCTGGGACATCCCACCTACAGAGATTTACGTACTGTTTCTAGTTTACATCAATATTTTGTTGTCATCAGTGAAATACAGTGTATTAATGTGTACAACTCAGTTAATCCTCATGTGAAAGCACGTATCGAGTCACCAGCTGTCAAGAGAAACATGTTTTATCACCTGTCATTGTAGGTTACTGTTAACACTCAGATCACGTGCATTGCTCCAAATACACTCTTAACTCCCAGATATACGATTATTAAATTACCAGGGATTTCATTTGGATTTACCTTCTCCCTTCTGTGTTTAAGAAGAACATTTTAATATTTATGTCATATCCTACGGTCGTGCTTGAAACTGTATGAACCCTTACGAAATTTATACATTTCTGCAAAAATACCCTGAATTCCAGCATAAGAACCTTATCCCATCTGTGAAACATGGTGGTGGTAGTATCATGGTTTGGGCCTGTTTTGCTGCATCTGTGCCAGGACGGCTTGCCATCATTAATGGAATAATGAATTCTGAATTACACCAGCAAACACTAAAGGAAAAACGTCAGGATATCTCTCCATAAAATAAATATCAAGAGAAAGTGGACTTTCCAAACGCAAACCAACTCCGGGACTCATGAAGGGTAGTGTCCCCACCAGGTTTGGTGAAAATCCTTGCAAGGTGTAACCTGAGATTCACAAAGCTTCACGTCTTTTCATTACTTGTAATTGAACACAAAATCACAACCCTGCATGTACAGAACATCCACATCAGAGCACCTTTATACTTCTCAAGAGGGTGATTTTCCTTTTCAGTGTGTACGTGGAGCTACAACCTTTGACCCAAGTACTAATATCAACCCATAGTGGCCGATGGTAATATTTTTCAACCCTTTAATGAGAGAGAGAGCGAGAGAGCGAGAGAGAGAGAGAGAGAGAGAGAAAGCAGTGCTGTATTAGGAAGTTCAGAAAGCCTTAACTATCCAACAACATCAGCGTGAGAGACCGTTTAGTTTCCATTACAGAACTGAGAATATTAACACTAAAGTCTAAAATCACACAAGCACACAGCGATCTTGAACCTTGTAATTTCATCCAGACTGCCACCCGAGACAAGGACACATCCATGTAGTTTAATAGAGAAAGGAAATACTCCAGGAGTTGTGTCTTTGTCTTTCTTTCCTTTTTTTTAAACATTATAATTAAAGTTATTCAAAAGCTCAACCAAAGACCATAAAAATAAACCCTTCTGTTTCATTCAAACATCATTTACAAGCAACAACCAAACCAAAGGACGCGGGGAAGGCGACAGGCCGCGCCACACTAACACACAGAGGAGGAGACGCAGAGTCCTATCATGCACTGTACTGCTGGGATATGAGCCGTGTATTAGTGTATCCGGAGTGAAGCTGAAGCACTGTGACCTTCTACATTCCATGTAAATACCTCACAGTTACGCTGCATTGAGGCTGTAAAACACGTCTAGTCTTAACTCTGCAGTTTAATTTGAGCACAGAACGAAAAATCGCAGGCTCGACTTCATCTCCTTCTGCGGACTACGGCTCCCTCTGCTGGTGAGGAGAGGCTTCACACGCTGTCGCGGCTCTCCCACTGATGAGAGTGTTTCCGGATAAACGAGAGCACGTTGTCTTTGGAAAGTTTCTGAGGATCCACGCGGCTCTGCGAGTCGTGAACTCTGACCCCTTCCTCCCAGGCCCAAAACAACCGTTCCTGATGACACACCCTGAGGGAAGAGAGAGGGGGAGGAAATAGCTTTGATCTTAAAATTCAGAATACAAAGATGATGATTTAAGCTGCCCTGATAATCAATCAACCAATAAATAAGTAAATAAATAATCCATAAACTTCATGACTTTATAATCAAGAGTTTTTCTTGCTCATGAATTTATTACTATAGTATCCAAAATTCCTCCTCCACCAGTTCTCCGTTTCCTATACTTAAACCTCAGTGATGTCGGACATCTCCTCAAATCAACACACACGAACGCACACACATCTACTGGAGGGCAAAAAGAAGACACAGAATTACACAAATCCCCTGAAGTGCAGGTTCCGGAACCTACTGAAAGGGCGCTATAGCGCTCGGATCCATGACGTAGGTGGACTGCTTCGTCTGTTTATTGTAGAAGAATTTCATCTTCGAGTTCTTACTGAATGCCATCGTCCATGGGTCTGAAATCAAAACACACACACAAAAAATAAATGTAACGTACGCGAACACACTGCTGCCTCCCCGTGCCAAAACGCAGCACGACCCTCGCGCTCCTCTCACCTCTAACCGTTTTGATGATATGAAGCCCGCTGGGAAGGAAGTGGCGATCGTCTCGGCCCGTGTAGGACAGGCGCGGCATTCCACCGGAGCTCTTTGTCACTTTCATCTCCAGCCTGAGGAACATCAAACCCGCATCACAGACTGAAGATTACAGAAGATCTGAGAACACGAGCTCAGAGATACTCACCTTACGAAGATCTTGTCCATCTCTTCCAACCGATACACTTCCTTCACTCTGGAGCGGGAAAAAAAACAACAAGCTGTTTAAACACACATCACTTAAGGATTGTTTAAAATAATTCCAATAATGTGTACATCAGGAAGCCTGAAGTGGAGAAAACTAGCATGAGGCTAGCCTGCATTAAAAACAAACAAACAAACAAACAAACAGAGCATCTAATTCTGTGATTGACCTAATAATTCACAAATTACTGTCAGTTTATTTTAACAATTACAAACACAATCTACCAAGAGCTGGAAAAATCACCTACACAATAACATTCCTTCACAATCGCAGGAACAAACTAAACATTTTGAAGAGAATATTAAGAAAAAAATAAATCATTTCTGTCCCTGTTCAACTGTCTGTACACTCGCTCAGTCTCTGCTCTCTCGCGTCTCACTCGCTGTCTCGACATCTCCGTAAAATATGGAGACATGCTTTCTCTTCTTAGTGAATCACTTTACATGATTCATTTATTAAACACGCTCCTTGATGAAACTTCGCAGTCTGACAGTCTTATTCCACATCTTAAGTAAACCTCGACTGTATTTAATTCACAGAAAAAAAAAAAAGGAAAAAAAAAAAAAAGTGTTTGCACAGTCGTAAGTAAATCCAATAAATGATTGAAGTTTTTTTATTGTAAAAGTATGAATGACTTATTTTGAATAAAAACTATTAGTATATACTTTACGGGAACAGAATCTGATTGAGCTGCTATTTCCGGGGATGAGAAAACGTTATTCCGAGTGGATAACGCTGGATTTAAAACAAGAGGCACTCAAAGTTTTTGGCGGGGTCATAATTATCCTGCTTTAAAATGGAAAAAAACCCCATAAAAGTCTCATTTTAGTTTGCTTTTCTTTGTTTCTGTGTAGTAATTACTACAACTCTCAAAGCGAGCTCAAGAGGCGATGTTACACGGCGCCTGCACCTGATCGCATATGTGATTGGAGCTCACCTGTGTCCTTCATGATTTAATCCTTGATATTTATAAACTGTTTTTAAATTAACCCACAATAATCTTACTTTAGAACGCTTCTTGTTCCCATGCAGTATAAACCAAGCCAGTTATTCGATTTAGGCTCAGTGAATGTCACCGAATTGAATAGACATCCGCTCGAGCCGTCTGTGAATCACTGTTGACTATAAATGCGTGACGTGAACAGAACTGCGTTTCCACAACGCGAGTTTTTCGATAGATCACATTCATTTATTTTTAAACGGGATAATCAACAGTCTGAAACGATTTTGTCACCATTTTATTAAAGCAGTACTAATATGAAATACTGTGAAGAGGGAAGAACAGATTACCGTATAGGGTTCATGTCGGGCCGACTGGGTTTAGACACCGCTTTCACAAACTTCTCAGCCATCTGAATTCTGGAACACAGTTTAAAAAAAAAAACAAACAAACATGAAACAACTTAAGAGAATATCTACATCACTATACAGTGCAAATAGAATTACCTGATGTGACTGCAGTTTAAACAAAAACTTCACTCATACAGCTAATAGATTAGCTACGTTTTATGTGTGGCGGCCTGGGAAAACCTTACACGCTGTCAAAGTGAATCATTTCTACCTTATATGGACCAGGTCAACTCTTTTCTACACCAACATTCTGGTACTCTACGTGCCTGCCGTGAATTAAAACTAAATCCGATAAGATTTGGCCGAGTTATAATTTTCTTTCCCTTTTTTTGGGCCCATGTTTAAAAAAAGGGATTTTTACATTTTTAGGATTTCAGGATTTTTTTTTTTTTTAGCATGATCCCAGGCACGGATCGCCTCCAGATTTTAGTGGTTTGTTACTCGTACTGCATTCGAATCTAGAAAAGACATTCATGAATATCTGGTGAGTTATACTGCACACAAACAAACCAACACAGGCGAAAATATATCCTCCAGGCAGAGGTAATAAGCCTCCGGGTAGTCCGATTGTGATGTAGCATACTTGATGTCATGTATTAGAAATTAATTTATAGGCCTGTGTGTGTATGACACCGCACACTATTAGAGAGAAGGTGAAACATTTTATTAATGGAGCAGCCGTTGGCCTAATGGTTAGAGAAACGGGATTTCTTGGCATCCGGTTGGCGTCGGCAAGAAACATTTTTGGAGGTGGGGGAGTGAGCAGCACCTCCCCTTCCTCTACCTTCAAGGCTGAAGAGCCCTTGAGCAAGGTACCGAACCCCCAACTGCTCTCTGGGCACCCAGTGTGGCTGCTCACTGCTCCGTGTGTGTGTGTGCTCACAAAATTATTGGCATATATATATTGTATATACACAAACACAGTATCTTGTGTACAGTTCTTGTAAGTAATATTTTACTTAAACTTAAACTGTACAGAAAGCAACATGGCAGCCTCGGTGACGGTGAAATATATTGCATGAAAAATTACAAATAATGTGTTGCAAAGTTTATATACAATCAAATTATTCTGAAAACATTATAAGGATTATAGTTTTATTCCCACAAGGACTTCATTACAAGGTTCTGTTTACCCGTACGCTGCAGTATTACTTTCCCTTCACTACTTTAAAAACAATAACATTTAAGATTTTAGATGTTCTGTGAATACCACACCTCTGGTTAAAGTGCTGTTCTCGCACATCAGTGCCGTTGAGAACCAGAGCATCCAGGATATGAACGGCGTTGATCCTACGCTGGGCTTTCCCCTGCGAACACAACACACCCCATCACTGCATGGCTAAATTTCGAGATAGTCAAGGGCCAGATAATCGGTTCTAAAAGGGCAACCATGAAACCTGGTGGCAAAACGATTAGTTCAGTTGATGATTTGTCCTCTTTAACTTTATCTGCTTTCCTCTTCCGACAATGGTGGACAGCAACATGCTAGCTAGCTTGCAATCTTTCTTGAGCCATGAATGACACTTGAAATCGGTTTGCTGCCACCTAGTGGATGGACGATGAATTATGTTTCATGGTAATGGATGATGTGAAGAATGCACGATAATCATATATTTTGAAAGCACCAGCGGGCCATATAATATGAGTTGGAGGGCCGGATTTGGCCCACGGGCCTTAAGTTTGACACCTGTGATTATACACTATGCAGAAGTGGTTAAACAAGGCAAGCGAGATCAAAGTAGTGACTTCTGACCAGACGTCAAGAAATGCAAGATTACATTTTTTTTTCCATCTTGAGTCGTGCACTTCAGCAGGTTGGCTCAGTTTAATCTGGAAGGACAATGTTATATTTTGTTATTTCCTTCAACTTCTGTACAGATTCACCTGCAAATGTCAGATAAACTGGACAGATTCCAAGGACAGTTGTGGGTGTTCCACCAAACTTGCCATGGAGATTTGAACATGTTCAAGATTTTACCGCCTCGTTGCTTCTAGTTTTGAGGTTGTTGCCATGGTAACATCATTGTGATGTTACACTCAATGCTCAAAGCGACTTCTATATGCATGGATTTGGTTTCGATCAAATGCCTTCAGGTACAAATTTAGGTTCATTCACTCCGGATCTGCAGTAGGAACAAAAGAGAGATGTAAGGCTGTGAGAGCTCACCTCGCCCTTCAGCTCCTGCACAATCTCCACACTTAACAGAGTGTCTCTCGGCAACTCCAGTTTAAAGTTCTCCAGCTTCCTCCAGCGCACGGGGGATCTGCCGTCCCAGGTGTAGATCTGAGATTTCTACACACACACACACACACACACACACACACACACACACACACACTTGCAATCAGCCTTTTACAGATACAGATACAGATAAACCTCTTTTTTTTTCGCTTCTTAGCCTTTTTTTTTTCACTGCTCAGCCTCAGTGGTCACAGTCATGGCCGCGTACAGAGGGGGCGAGGGTTTTACCCTTTGTGAAAAGGGTTGCCACAACAAGAAAAAGATGCAGGGGATACAGACAGGTGTTAAATAATTCAGTTTAAAAAGAGGTGAGGGGGGAAAAGTCAGTGGTCAAATGGGGTGATCATCAATTCCAGCAGGCCTGTGGCAAGCATGTGACTTGCAGAGCTCGATTTGGGGCACCACCACCACCCTGTCGAAATCCATACACTAATAAAGAGGAGTGAATTGTGAGAGAGTATTTGATTCCCGCCCCTAATATTTCACACACAATCTTACCCCGAGCCCCAGGAGAAAAATCTGTTCTCCACCTCCCACGATGCACCGGTGATCCAATACATGCTGCAGTTTATCCAGAGTGGTGAGGTTGAGGGGCGTGGGCCGCGAGTTAAAGCTGTCGACATCTGATCCCTAACACACAAACACACACACAGAGCGTGTGAGAGAGAAAGAGAGAGAGAGAGAGAGAGAGAGAGAGAGAGACAGAGAGAGAAAGAGACACACAGAGGCAGAAAAAGACACAGAGACAGAGAACGAGACAGAGTGAGGGCGAGACAGAGTGAGGGAGGGAGAAAGAGAGAGACAGAGAGAAAGAAACACAGAGAGAGGGAGACAGAAAGAGCAAGACAGAGAGAGAAAGAGACACAGAGGCTGAAAAAGACACACAGAGACAGAGAGCGAGACAGAGAGAGAGAGACAGAGAGAAAGAGACACAGAGAGGCAGAAAAAGACACAGAGACAGAGAGCGAGACAGAGAGAGAGAGCGAGACAGAGAGAGAGAGCGAGACAGAGAAACACACACAAAAATCTTTTTACTACGAGAACTTCATCCTACTGTGGTTTCAGTTATAATTATAATCAGTGAGTGTAATTATTACTTCATGTTGGTATAAAGAGAAACAATCAGCCACACTGACGTTTATGAGCTCATAGAACTTGGATTTGGGGTCTGATGATGAAGGCGCAACGCGGACTTGATCAGGAATCTACAAACAGACACAAACAATGTGTGGAACTGCTCCAGTAACCAGGATGTTTAACTCACAGGAGGATTACAGGTAACTGAGCACGGCATAGAGACACGTTAGACTTGTGCGCACGTCATTATTAACATTTAATGCTACATGATATTCATGATGATGAATAAAGTCATAAACACATACCCCCCACAGTCGGAGGCACTCTTTGCGGGTATCAGCTTGTCTTGGCTCGGACAGGGTCCTACACCAGGGAAGTAAATTTCACGTGAAAAAAGTATGAATAAACAACAGAAAGTCTGATTTAAAAAAAAAAAAAAAAAAAAAAAAAAAAAAAACAATTAAAATGAGGAACAGTAGTAATGTAGAACACGTGACTTACGTGTCTCTCACGTAGGCGTGGATTTTAGATAGAGCTTTTATCTGCACAGAACAATGACTGAAACAGAGAAACAAAGAGAAAGTGTACAAAGAGCAGCAAGGAAGTGTGTGTGTGTGTGTGTGTGTGTGTGTGCGCGCGTGTGTGTGTGCGCGTGTGTGTGTGTGTGTGTGTGTGAGAGAGTCTCATATCAGCCATAGCATTGCAAGTAAGACTTCTAGCGATCATTAGATCCTAAATTCAAGTGCAACTTCATCTCCAGCTATGAGCATAACTCCACCCACTGACCAAGACTAAAAAGGCTCGCGAGTGAGGTGGTGATGATGATGGGTCAGTGGGGTGGGGTGGTGGTGGTCAGGGGGAGTGGGGTGGTGGTCTAATTGAGCTGAAGCCAATCAAGGAGTACTTCCCTATCCCATAACTGCTCCCAACCACGGAGAGCGAAGGCACATGCCTTCTCGCATATGTGTTAAATTCGCAGAAATTGCGAATTTAACACATATGGACTGATGTCCACAATATTTTGGCCCAATCGTGGATGTAGCCATCTGAGGTACACATGCATACGTTCAGGATGTCGCACCGCTCATTTGAGTCCATCATGTACTGGTAGAAGACTGTGTCTCCTTTGATGATGTCCAGAGGCACCACGTCGGTGACGTCTCTCTCCGAATGTCTGAGGTGATTCAGCTTCAGGTTCACCTTGAACAGGTAATCCCTGACTGCATCAGAACCTGGCTTCAAACTCTTACACACTATGTACCTGCACACACACACACACATGAACACACACACACGTGCATGAACACACGCGCATTCACTCTTATAAGAAATTTTACTGTTTAAATAAAAACAAATCTGATATCAATAAAAAGATGATGATGTGAGAGCCACTTTATTTTCACTGCAGATGAACACACACACTCACACACACTCACTCTCTCTCTCTCTCTCTCTCTCAGATTCACCTCCCACACACACTCACACATACACCTCCCCCAAATCTCTCTCACACACACATACCCACACGTTCTCACACACTCACCCCGCACTCTCTCACACACACTCACTCCCCCACTCCCTCTCACTCCCATTCATTCACACACACACTCACCTCCCACACTCTCTCACACTCACCTCTCAGAGTTGGCGGGTCTGCTGGTGACCGGTTTGAAGAGTGACACTTTCTCGAAGCAGAGATACAGCAGGTAGATCAGACCCACACTGAAGGGTGTGAACAGGTCAAAGGTCTTACACACGAAATGGCCTCCTAAAAAGAGCGTAGAGGATAAGAGCAGCAACACAACAACATTTCAATCAGTTAAATACAGAACTGAGAAATTAAATCAATACATAATTCATGGCAAAGAACGGCACCTGTTCGGACGACGGATAAGGCGGTGAGGAACTGGCAGAGAAGAAGCTGCTTGCTCAGGATCTCCTGCAGGTTCTCCTGCCCCTCCACTGAGAACCCCTGCGTTATTAAACACACCGCCGCTCACATTTCAACTGGGCTCCATAACAAACACTATAAACACCACCATCACTACAGTTCCAGAGGCGGGTCAGTAAACTCACGCCGTCAGCCATGAGGAAGTGCAGGCCTCGCTTTTCCGTGCTCTCCAGGACGAAGTTACGAAACGCGCTAATGTTCTCAGGACGCGTGATGTCGCCATCTCCGTCGATCCCACCTTCACCTGTATCACATCACAGGGTTGGTATGATAATATATATTAACACATGATCTACACGGTCTGAGTGAACAAGCACGACTTCACCATAATAAGGTTCGAAGAGTTCACTGGGGGCGGAGTAGAAGTCCTCCAGCTTAAAATCATTGGCTCCTTTCAACGTCATGCCGAAGCCTTTCGCATGCCAACGTTTCCGCCACAGAACATACTCCGAGAATCCTCCGGGACCGGCGCACACGTCCCCGAAATAAAGCAGCTCGCCCTCCCTATCACGGAATAGGGGCTTCTACACATGCAAAATAAACACAAACACACACACGTGTACAACGGGCCACATTTACCAATTACCAATTTTATTTCTGTAAAATCACGTGGAAATGTTCGTGTAATCTGAACCAAACACAAAATACTTAAATTTTCCGAAATGCTGATCTTCTTTGTACTCGCATGTCTATGTTGCCGACTGCTTATCACCAGTAAATTACCAAGCACATGCATGGCACAGCTGATTTGCATACAGTGACGCCCAAAAAACACCATAAAAGGCAGAGCTCACAGTGCCGAAATGAGAAGCACTAGGCAAAATACTATTATTATAAAGAGTTCAGGATTTTACCCCTTGAGAGTCCTTTGGATTGGTAAACATGTAGTCAAATACATGGTCCATGTTTGCCATTTTCATCGCAGCTCTGAGAGAGAGAGAGAGAGAGAGAGGGAGAGAGAGAGGGGGAGAGGGGGAGAGAGAGAGAGAGAGAGAGGAGGAGAAAGAAATAGAGGAGAGAGACAAAGAGAGAAACAGAGGGAGAGTGAGACAGAAAGAGGAGAGAGAGAGAGAGAGAGAAAAATAGAGGACAAGAGAAAGAGAGAGAGAAATAGAGGAGGAGAGAAAGAGAGAGAAATAGAGGAGAGAGACAGAGAGAAATAGAGAGAAACAGAGGGAGAGAGAGAGAGAGAGAGAGAGAAGAGAAAGAAAGAGGAGGAGAAATAAATAGAGGGAGAAAGAGAGAGAGAAATAGAGAGAGAGAGAGAGAGAGAAATAGAGGAGGAGAGAAAGAGAGAGAAAGAGAAGAGAGAGAAAGAGAAATAGAGAGTAACGTTAAAGGTTTGTAAGTGTGAATTTTGTTTTTAAGTTTGAACGGGAGACCGAGAGAGCTTTCACACATGCAGTTAACACCAAACAGTGCGGTTTGTCCGGTCTGCTTTCGTCTGTGTTTAGCCCGAGATGTCAGAGGAAGGTGTGTAAGAACCGCCTGAAACTCAATCCCCGTTTCCGGTCCCAGTCACTATAGTTTTTCTAATTTTTTATAAGTTTTTCCAGTTTGTTTGAAATTTCAGTAAAGGTTTAATTTATTAGCATAAATAGTTTTATTTAAATTTTGAGGAATTGATTAGTTTTAGCCTAATTAGCTCCCGCCATCACTAAAGGTCAGCGAAGAGGGAGCGATAGAAGCGGGTCCATCTGACCGACTTGCTATTATACAGAATGACCAAATCTGGGGTTTGGCTCCCCCTCAGGAGCGAATAGGATGGGACTGTTTAGGGGTCACCTTGACCTTCACGTTGACCTTCAGCTTGGCCTTGTTTCAAGTGTAATACTTCAATTCATAGCTTTGAGCATCTGGGTACTTACTTGAACGAGTGGATGGGTTGTTAAAAATATCTATTTGTCTTTTGATGCGAAATACTGACTTGCCGCCCACCTCAGACGACTCTGGGTGAGAACACCCTGACCAGCTCGCCAGGTCATCATAGGGCCAACACACACACACAACCATTCACGCTCACACTCAGGGGCGATGTGGAACAGCCAGTTAGCCAGCTGTGCATGTTTCTGAACTGTGGGAGGAAACAAGAGAACCCAGAGGAAACCTACGCAAGCACGGGGAGAACATGCGAACTTCACACAGGTACGCCCCGAGCCCGGGAATCGAACCCCGGCCCTTCTTGCGAATTCTGCTAAAATTCTACTAGAAATTCTTTCCGCTCTATCATGAACATGTGATGAAGATGATGATGATGATTTGGAAGATGAGGTGGGGCATGGCGATAAAATGGTGACATCATGAAGGTGACGATGTAAAGACTTCTGTGGTATTGCGCGCGCGCGTGTGTTACCTGTTGAGGAAGAAAACTCCTCGTATCGTTTCGTATGGGTTGGACCGTGTACGAGCTCGTCTCATTTCTTCACCCTCTAGGTCATCGAACACACTCTGCAGCACAAACACAAACGCCGCGCTTAATGACAAACCTCCATCTTCATCCAGGAGCCGAAGCGACTTCACTGAAGAACTAAATCCATCAGCATTAATGACAGAATTCCCAACATCACTAACACCTCACTTCACATGAACATCAGTGTGGGATCTGCTCTCAGAAACATGACACACAATCCGTAACGCGAGCATCTCATGTGAAGCCTGAACATATTCACCTTACAGCGCAGCAGCACGTGCAGCAGCTCCTCTCCGCAGAACTCGGTTTCATCATCGATCTTCAGTTTCCTCTGCAAACCAAAGTTCATTCACACACAGTAAAACACTGCCATCAGTAATGTTTTGGTGATAATGCAGGTTATTGAGCAAAGACAGCACGGTGGCGGGGGCTGGGTTCGAGTCCCCGGGCTGGGCGAGAGTGTTTCTGCGAGCCGTTTGCATGCTCTCCCTGTGCTTGCGAGTGTTTCCTCTGCGTACTCCGGTTGTCTCCCAAAGTCCAAAAACATCCACATTAGCCAAACTCACTTTTCAAATTGCCCCCCAGTGCACATTAGAGTGTGAATGGTTGTGTGTTGTCCTGCGATGGTCTGGCAAGCTGTTCAGGGTCCCCCTTCGCCAAGTGTCGGTTGAAATAGGCTCCCTCCTACCCGCAACCATAATAGAAGTATTATGCGGTTTGACACATGAGAGAGAGAGAGAGAGAGAGAGAGAGAGAGAAATTCAGCTATTTTAAGCGCATCTGTTTAGATGACCGGGGCTTGGAACTCTGTGACTGACAGGTGAGTGAGGGTAACACCTTCGTCCCACCCTGACAACATGACCAGTTAAGGACTCCCAGCTTTACCGATCCCCTGAGCTTCATTTCCTGACTGACACAACAGCCACTGAGCTGTAAACTGAAAGATACGATGACCGTACTGTGAAGAAATACATCAGTGCTGCTGTTCCTCATTCGTTCATTCTTCGGCTGTTGGCCTAAATAAGAAAGCTGTCATCTCTCTCCATGCCACACCAACACCTAGGGGCAACCCGGGACAGCCAATTAACCTAAAGTGCATGTCTTTGGACTGTGGGAGCAAACCAGACGACCCAGAGGAAACCCATGCGACCACTCCTTACAGATAAGCCCTCGCCGACCGTGGGGCTAGAACCCGAAACCTTCTTGCTGTGAGTATAAAAATGGCTCAAGACACCATCTCCCGGTTAAAATCATTAGGAACCATGCAAAGGCCGTGATAATGTAGAGTCGACCGTGTGGTACTTCTCCACACGACGTTTAAGGATGTGAACGCCCTCGACCTCCCCCGGCCCCCATGCTCAGTTTTAAATATGTGCTCCATCACAGGAGTTTACAGTGCAACAGTACCTCCCCAATAGTCATCCAGTCTCTCAGCTCATCTGAATCGGGGATTTCGGTAGAGCATTCTGGGAACCAGGACACTTCTTCAAAAGCACTCGGCTGAGAGAGAGAGAGAGCGAGAGAGAGAGAGAGAGAGAGAGAAGAAAGCAGCACATACAGCATAATGGATTTGAATATAACGGCTTGCCTTTGTATGATGCATTGAAAATAAAATCAGACCACCGCGCGCACCTCAGGTTCATCCTTCCAGTCGACGTCGAGATCTCCTTCGAAGCCCTTCAGCATGAGGCCGAGACCCCTCCTCCCGCGCTGCGTAGACGCCTCCACGATCTCTTTCCGGCCCTGACCGAACTTACCCAAACCCTCACCTTCTTTAAAACCCATTTTGGCCTGCAGACAAGAGACGAGTCTTATCATCACATGCAGACCATATTAACCGTCCACTGAGCTGCTTGGCTTTACCGCTGTGTGTGTGTTTTACCATGAGCTTCTGGGAGACGCTGTTGTACATGGAGAACGTGGCATTGCTCTGTGAAGCTTCACTGCTCGAAGCATTCTGGGACGCTGATGGTTTGGAGAAACTCGGTCTCTGATCTTCAGCATCGCTAAGAGACTCGCTCTGACTGGAATCTGCGAGAAGCACGTAACCTTTAGGTAAAGAAGGGTTACACCCTCCCCCGCCCCTTCCAAGGCAGGGAGAGCAGGGAGCATTTGATTGGATGTTTCCCAGCAGGCCGTGAGGCAGTGATTGGTCTGTGTTTTTACAGGACTACAGCGGCCACAGATGAGATTTTTTTGGATCTCGTGATTGCTGTTGGTGTGTAAAGACCATTTCAACAAATACAAAGGTTTCTGTATACAGATAAAAAATGGAGCAAGTGGTGGTGTTGCTAGCTGCCAGTGCTAGCTTCACTTCGGTGCATTTAATTTTTTTCATGGTCACATACACACACACACACACACACACACACATCAAGGACTGCTTGCATCACTGTCAAATTTTCAGAATAGCAACTCGGGACAAAAGGCTGAAATGGTCATTGTAGGTCAAGTTTAAGGTCAGCGAAATGGCCACAAATGATTTTTTTTAATTTGATATACAGTATTAATCCCCAAAGGAAATCCATCGGGGACATCTAGTTATTGCTGTGTTCGTTATTTTGTAGACGGCATTTTAGATATTTTGATAATTACCACCATGTATTCATATAAATATGTTAATTTGTTGAGAACACTGCAAAGTGTGTGTGTGCCAGAGATCACTTCCCAATTATAGTTAGAAACATGAAACAAGGAAGGAAGGTTGCATGTAAAGCATTTCACCTCACTGTAAATATACGAGATTGTTACATCAACACCGATAGCAGCAGCACCACTTGTCCAGAAACTTATTAGTACTGCAGTACTGACCAATCACTCAACTTAGTACCTATTCTTGATACCCATCCCTAGTTGAGAGTAATGGAAAGATGTGGGGTCTCTGTGTGTGTGTGTGTGTGTGTGTGTGTGTGTGTGTGTGCACAAACTTGCACATCAGACCTCATCACAATGACGCCATCTATAATGCTGAATGAATATTAAACCCACCATGGCTTGTGGTTCTCTGAGATGATTCATCATCTTCATCAGAGCTGGCCTCCTCCCGTTTGGCCTTCTTCCATTTTCGTCCTTCTTCTGATGGATCCACGCTTCTCTTCATCGTGGCTGCAAATGAAATCATGCACAAACACCAAGCACACAAAACACAGGTATTCATCCAAGGGCAGTTCCCTTAATCTGCTACTGACCCGATCCTGTAGTATTGATATTAATGTGTGAATCAACAGAAAGGGTAGAGATTACCAGTCCTCGAAATAAGGCCCAATCAAACAAGAGCACGGAGGTGAAACAACTGCATCATGTGATAAATGACATCACGACTCATTCCTTTTTGCATGTTTAATTTACCTCCTTGAGCTGTTACTTACTTGAGCTACTCTTTAATAAACCTACATATAAGATACACCACGATTCATTATATATTTCCCCAATCATCCCACCCTGCGGAGTCCACAGCTCAGACGGTAGAGTCAGACCTGATCCAGCTGCTTCTATTTGGGCGCAAAACAACCAATGGCTTTAGTGTGTTAGCGCACCCCGTCTCATAGTATTAGGATAACAGGAAATTACGGATCAGGTTCGGCTCCATCTGACATTTATTTCTACAGCAAGACTCATCTCTAATCATCTACCTGTACGTTCAGATATACAATATATGCTTTAAAGTGGGTGGATATACTTCAAAAGATCAAGTGGTGTAACCTGAACGGTAGAGAATTGGAAATGTGTCCTCCGAACCGATTGAACATGCTGCACTATGGGGCAGTCTAATGGACAACACTTGGGCTTGGCTGATGCCAAAGAAATGCTGCCTACCAGGATACATAGTTCCAACAATAAGGTTCGGTGGTGGAGGGATAATGGACTGGTCTGGGCTAAACCCCTCCAGTTCCAGAGAAACTTAAAATTAAATTATAATTTATCTGCAACTGTTCGGGAATGGAATGTCCAACTAATCCATATAGATGTGATGGTCAAACGTCCACTTCTGGCTGTACACCCATCAGCCATAGCAGTAAAAACGTTAGGATCAACGACAGGTGATGTAAATTACACTGATCGTCATTCCACTATCAAGGAGTGGGCAGTCACTTCTCAAACTTGATGTGTTGGAAGCAAGAACAATGAGCAACTGTAAGGATCGGAGTGACAACGGCCCGACGACGGAGTCTGTCCCGCTCCAAAAAGGCAGGACTTGTGGGGTGTTCCTGGTATGTGAAGTGGTAAGTACCTACCAAAGGTGGTCCAGGGAAGGACACCCAAACTGTCAAAGAGTGTCATGGCTGCCCAAGGCTCACTGAGATGCGTGGGGAGCGAAGCAGAGTACGTCTGGTCGGATCCCACAGAAGACACAAACTAATGAAACTATTAATGCTGGATATGATAGAAAGGAGTCCGGAGATTACAGCTCTCGGTGTACGGGGCTCATCAGGTGGTGTTAATGTTATGGCTGATCATTGTAGTGTAGATTGTAGGCTGAATATCAAGAGTTTGATTTAGAAAAATAGTTTAACACCACAGATAAACGCAGTTAAAAGATTCATTTTAAACAACACAGTATCAAACTGAACCTGAAAGCGTTTACAAACTCACTTCTTTAATTAATGATGATCTTGAGCTGGGTTGATTTGTTTTTTCTGACCGAGACCAATCATTCCAGGGTCAGATAATATTAACCTTCTCGTTTAAGATGGTTGTTTTGGGGTGTTTCTTTTTGTTTTTTCTTTAAATCCTGTCCAGGGTTTCAGATCTTCTTCTTTACCCCCAACCTCCTTCTTCTCTTCGACCAGGAAAACAAAACTAAAGCCTGACTGGCTGCTTAGGATTCAGTTTCTGTTTCAAGTTTAACTACTCCACTAAGAAACAAACTGATTCTTATCACAGAATTATTCTGTTTACAGCCAGGTCTGGTTTTATGAGAAAGGATTAAGGAACGAGCTCTTTCGTAACACACATTTGTTTGAAATGCAAATTCACCAATTACTTCAGAAACAAGAGGTAAATAAAGCCTAGCTTGCTAAGCTAAAAGTTAGCAACATTCCCTCCTGTCCGTGTTTTAATCCCGAATCAAATACGACAGAAGCTGAAAAACACAACACATCGTGAATATTTTCTATAAGTCATATATAAATGGAACAATTTTGTTATAATAACAACATTTTCACAACGTCAATGAGCTACGTGCTAAAACCGCGTTCAAATTTCATTAGGGGTCCTTGAAGTATCGGCGGCGCATGATAGTGACGTTTTAGACGTCTAAACAAGTGCCTGAATTGATAAGTTTTTAAAAAGATTTTAAAAATATTATTTAAAAATGTTTCTTTGTTGGTCAGAGTCTTTTTATTTTTAAATATCTATTAAATTAATGTGTTTTTAAATCAATACACTACTGAAAAATACACATCACTCCAAGCAACTGCTTATTAAATTAACATCAACATAAATTATAAAATAAATCTTAGTTATTTCATGTCTGTTTAAATATTTTTCATCGTGTTTAGACTTTCAAATAGTTTCATTTATCTCTATACTATTTTATGAAACTTTTATGACATTCTTAGCAATTGTCGAGTCTCTGAAACCGGCAACTCGATTCTCAACTTTAAACCAACTATTGAGTTCGGAATGATAAAATAGATCCGATTCATTTTTCTAAAGCATACAATTGTAATACAGTTATTACCTGTATAATATATTAATAACTGTATTAAAAAGTGATCGTCTATATGCTTTCACCTCAACATTTGTCTTAAGATTCATGTAGAGTATCATGGTTTCTAACTTTTAGTTTGATGTGTGTGTGCTAATAGAGTCAAAATGTGAAACCTGACAATAAGATAAGATAGATTTTTATTTATTTATCCAGTGACTGCATGAAATGTTTATTTCTGGACCTGGATCAGTGAGTAAAATCAAAAGCTCAGTGTTCGCTGTCACTGCAGAAGCGTCGCTCTTCTGTTATTTTTTGGGCGAATTCCTCCCTGACGGCTTCGCTGCTTTCTTTCCAGGCTGAAAAAAAAAAAAATAGGCCGACGTTCAAAATCTCACCTTTTTTTTTTTTTTTTTTAAAATAATTGTATTGAACTGTGTTGTGTATGAATTGTATCTTGGTGTGTGTAAGAGCCACTCTTTCAGCTTTTAGGCAGAAAGCTCTGTTGTAGGTAAAAGCGTGTAATCAGTTATTAGAACTTACGGAAATCGTAACTGCCAGGGCCTGCTGTCGCTTCTTTTCAGCACGGCGTTGTCTTCTTTCCTCCAGAGCTCTCTGTCTCTCCTGCTCTGCCTTCATTTTAGCCCTGGTGGGATGGAGAGATGGAAAAAACAAACAAACATTGAAACCATCCGTACAGCAACTTCCAAACTGTCTTTCAGTCATTACACGGCTGTATATTTATATGTGTGTGTGTGTGTGTGTGTGTGTGTGTGTGTGTGAGAGAGAGAGAGAGTGAGAGTGAGAGAGAGAGAGAGAGCTGATCTAGGATCTATTTTACAATTTTACAGGGTTACAGGGTTAGAGGATCCAGAGGAGGACTGTTTGGTAACTGGGATTGGAAATTGTTTTGTATTCAAAAACAAAGTTATTATTTGACAATAAAATACTTGCAGGTGGGGTATGTTTGCTGAATCTCAATTCTTTTGTTTTGCACTAGAGCTATAAAGCAGCTCATATAGCCAGTACAGAGCGGATAGGGATTTACTATGGCAAAGATTTTATTTATTATTTCATTATTTTCCCCACTGTTGTAACATCCAGGTGCACCTGATCTTTTTAGCCTTCAGTAAAAAGGCTTGAGGTCTCCAGGTGACCACCTTGTGTTTATTCACTCTTATTTACAGCATTTGACAGATGCCCTTATCCAGAGCAACTTCCATTTTCTGAATCATTTTTATACAACCAAGCACTTGGAGGTTAAGGGCCTTGCTCAAGGGCTCAACAGTGGCAGCAGTGGGGCTTGAACCCCTGACCTTCGAATCACGAAGATCCTTGGGAACTCGACAAGCAATGAACCCTTGTGAGAAGCATCTATGGTCAGGAGTCCATGGGAAATAATTGGTGGAGCTATCACGGAAGGGAGGGCAAACACTCACCTCCCTGTCACTTAAAGCAATCACCAGCAAATCATGAGTGAAGCTGAGCTGATGCCTAAAAGGGAGCAGATAGCACCTTCCCTCTGAGTGTATAAGGTTATGTATTAGGCTGCCTCGAATACGTATACGCAAGCAATGAATAAAGATGTGGGTGGTAGCATCATGTGTCAAAGAGGAAACTTATGCTTGCTTACACTCCTCCCTGGTTGGTTGATGGTTGGGAATTGGGTATGACTAAATTAGTGAAGAAAAACTGGGGAAAGATTTAAAAAAAAAAAAAACGGTGATCAAGAATAACCATTATATCTACTAAGCTACTTAGATTAGCACTTTGTTTTTTTATACACACACACACACACACACACACACAAAACAAACAAACAAAAAAATCTGCACACACAACACCTACCCACTGAGTTTTTGATTGACGCTATACTTAATCTGTGCCCTGACAAACCAGTATAAGAATATATTCGCTGATGATGACTTTAAAGTGCTTCTGTAAGAGCATCTGCTAAATGCTGTAAATGTAAATATAAGCGCTGTTTCTACTGATGGAGTTAAATGGTGTAGGAAAAACGTGACTGTGTGTCTTAAATTGGAATTGGGGGCATGTTTTAACCTGGCTATGACATCTTTGCGGTACTGCTTCTTTATGGTGATGAATTCCTTCTCTGGCAGTTGGATGAATTTCTCCATCAGGTCGTACAGGTACGCATCGACTCCTCTGAGCACATCAGCGGTGGCCTGATTGTCATCTGGAAATCCAATGCAGGAGGAGTACACCTCCCTTACTTTCTGGTCAATCTCTTGCAGGGCTTCCTCCTGAGTGGGAAGGAAACAATAGTGAAAGGTAGTAGACAAAGCAGTGATTATGTTCATGGTTAATGTCTAAGTTAGGCGGATCAGGGTTAGGGAATTCATTGTCAGTGGAAGTTCCCACAAAAATAGAAGTACAAGGTTGTGTACCTGTTCTTTGTTTCTTTCGCGCTTGGTGAAATCTTTGATATCGTTCTGGAGTTCTGCTATTCTTGCTTTGTGTTTTTTTATCTCCTCGGCATGGAGTTCGGCCTCCTGAACCATTTGGGAGTTCTCTGTCTTTCTGCATGAACACAAAACATGTCCAAGGTTGATATAAGCGGTCAGAGTGTCCTCTGAGTGTGCCTCATGTGTGCAGTGAGAGTTGCGGGGAGTCTGGCGCCCATCTCAGCCGATTCTGGGTGAAGCCGGAGTACACGGGTTCGGCGAGAGTGTTTCTGTGTGGAGTGTGCATGTTCTCCCTGTGCTTGCATGGGTTTCCTCTGGGTACTACGGTTTCCTCCCACAGTCTAAAAACATGCACAGTACAGATTGGCTGTTCCAAATCGCCCCTAGGTGTGAGAGTGAATGGATGGGCGCCAGCCTCCCCGCGACCCTAATTAGGATTAAATGACTTAGAAAATGAACGAATGAATGATTTTAATAAGAGGTTTGATTGACAGTGTCACTCACATGCACTTCATCAGGTTGCTCTCCATCTCTTTGTAGTCCTCCAGAGAGTCATTGAGGAGACTCATTTCCTGAGCCATATTGTTTATGTCTTTCTCTGTCTTTGTCATGATGTTCATCAGCTGTTGAGGGTTGTTGAAATAAATCTGAGGCCTCTGAAACATTCAGACACACATCCATCACCGCCTCGTCAGTGATCACAATCCCCTTTCTTTCAACATTAAAAACGTATAAGAAGTAGACATACAGTATTTAATTACATGCCCAGAGATGCTATCAGCGAGGCTAAAGATTCCTGATGTTGATATTCAGAGTATCCTACAGCTATAGAGCGTCCTCATTAAAAAAAAACAGTACAGGGGTTTGGCCAGAAATAAGTAACGTGTGTCACGGTGCAGTGGTTAGCACAACCGCCTCACAGGAAGAAGGTCCTGGGTTTGATTCCCGGCCCTGGGCATTTCTGTGTGGAGTACGCTCTCCCCATGCATGTGTGGGTTTCTTCCGGGTACTCCGGTTTCATTTCACGGACCAAAGACATGCACAGTTGGCTAATTGTCTGTTCTAATTTGCCTCTAGGTGTGAGTGTGAATGTTTGTGTGTGTGTAGCCCCGAGGTGGTCTGGTGAGCTGTTCAGGGTGTACCCCGCCTTCGCCCAGAGTCGGCTGAGATAAGCACCAGCAGCACCGCGACCCTAATAGGATAAAGCAGTTCAGCAAATGAATGAGCGAGAGTGAGTGTCAGGTACTGTATCTGTAGCTGCTAGCCATTAGCATTTATTCATGTTTTTATTTTTATTAATACTATCAGTAATTGAAGTAAGGACTATAAATCAGCCTCCTAATAAAGACACTAGTAATAAAATAGACTACAGGGGTCCAGACGCTCCCGTCGAAAGGACGAGTTCATAGTATGCCGATGTAGAACAAGCATAGCAAGTTTGCAAGCCCCAGCTTCAGCGCGCGGCGAGTAAATGTCCAGAAACTAAAGTGTGACGGACGGACAGATGGACAGATGGAACCCATTCCTACAGCTCCCGAGCATGAACAGTAGGCTGATTCCAAATTGCCCCTAAGTGTCAGTGTAAGTGTGAGCAGTTATGAATTGTGTGTACGTGTGATGGATTGATGAGCTGTTCAGTGTACTCCACCTATTCCCAGAGATGGCTGAGATAGGCTCCAGCCTCCCTGTGACCCTAGTAGGATTAAATGGTTCGGCAAATGAATAAATGAACGAATGAATGAAGGTGAGATGAAGAAACATTGCAAGAATCAGACCTCATATGCCACCAGGTTTCCCATCATCGCCATCTCATCTTGCGGAGACATCCTCTCTTTGTTGGAGCGTCTCAGAAAAGGAAAAAAACACAGAAAATTAGTGCAGATGATCTTCATTATCATCTCCGTAGATACCGAATGTTATTTCGGTATCAACAGGTTAAAGAGTCAGTGTGTGAGTGTGAGCTATGTTGTTGGATGTCCCATGTAACATGCAGATCACAATGATTGATGCTGTACCACCGGGGGCTGGACTCTGTGTCCCTCTGTCTCTTTGTCATGATGTCACACAAGTGTAATTAAATTTTTTTCAGGTATTAAGGAACAAAAGCATTTGGGTTGGGTTTTAGGAGGATATACACCTGAGCAGTTAAGGGTTAAGGGCCTAGCTCAAGGGTCCAACAGTGGCAGCTTGATGTTACCGGGGCTTGAACCCTCAACCTTCCAATCAATAATCCAAGAGCCTTAACCACTGCTGCCACGTCACTTTTTAGCATTACGTCAACAAATACTTTATTTTGACACTATTTTAAGTCGAAACTAGTGTTAAAATACAGGCTAAAATAATAACATCCCCCCTCTGTGTAACCTCACTCTTTAAGTTTTAGGGATTATTCCAGCTTGATGTACTCTGTCTGCTGGAGAATCCGAGTGTGGAAGGAAAGCTGTACGTTTTGCAGACTGAGCAGAGCTGTTAGGGTTGGTGTGGATCCACTTACGGTTTGGAGTGTTTCTGGGGTGGGGTCCTGGAATGAGAATTCTGTGAGGTTATGGAAAGCCTGTGTCTGTTCCGCTTCATTCGATCTGCGAATGATGAAGATCATTTGGAGCACTGAGCTTGCACCGATCTCATTCATAGCTTTTTTCTGAATTATTTAAATTTAAAAACCCCTCTCTGAACTCCACTGCCCGGTAAAAAAAAATGCAGCACTCTAATATTTCCATAGAGAGCCTTTATCCTCGCTTACAGCATGTAATCGTCATGGCATTGTTTCAACAAACTTAAGCAACATAACATTGATCTCCATCCAGTGTCGGGTTCATTTCTCACCGACGTCTTAAATCGATGAGGGAAAAACTGAACCCCTCCATAAATTCTTCTCCAGCACATCCCCAAAACTTTCAATAGGGTGAATGTCGGGACTCTGGGGGGCCGATACATACGTGAAAATGGTTCCTCGTGCTCCCTGAACCACTCGCTCATTATCTGAGTCCCCATTTTATAGGGAAGAAAAAGTGCATTGATGTGATAACCTGCTCATTCACTATATTCAGATCATCAGCCGACTTCATTTTATCGCCACATTAATGTTGCTGAGCCTCGACTGAACCACAGCTGAGCTACAACGCCATAAAGATTACACCCTGTGATCAAGGATAAAGACACTCCATCTAAATATTAAAGTGTGCAATGTTTTTTTTTTTTTTTGGCAGCGGAGTGTATAACTCTATAAGATAAGTTTGTGTACCTCGTTTCCTTTTTCTTTCGGCAGCCTTGATTTGCTCAGCTATCTGCCTCCTGTTCTCCTGCTCCTTCTGAAACTCAGGGGGTGAGAGTTTTAAGAGGAAGTCCTCATGCTGCTGATTGAGTTTCATGTTTTGCTCACTTTTGGCGATTTCCCTGAAGAGAGATTGCATCGTGCATGTAGTTAAAAAGATGCTTTTCAGATTCATTCATTTTCTAAAGCACTTATGCCCCTTTCTCACCGACGCAACTTGCGCTGGCCAAGTTTGCAGAAATGCTTCCGCAGAACACTGCAGAGTAACGTGTCATTGTCATCGCATGTACCACAGAGGATGAGGACGAGGAAAAAACCGTGTTCCGCGTCTACACCTCAGGTATCCGCGTGAAAGTTGCATCAGTGAGTAAGTGGTATTAATCCTAATTATGATTGCGGGGAGACTCTGGGCGAGGGCGGGGTACACCCTGAAATGCTCGCCAGGCCATCGCAGGGCCAATACACACACAACCATTCACACTCACACTCACACCTGGGGCGATCTGGAACAAGCACAGTGAGAACAGGCAAACTCCACGCAAACCCAGGACCTTCTTGCTGTCAGGCGGACGTGCTAACCACTGCGCCAACATGCCGTCCATATTTTGAGATTGTATTTTTAAAAAACTTGCATTGTATATTGTTTAAAGAATCAGGAAATTTTGTGATCTTGTAGTTTTGTGATCTTGTAGTTTTGTGATCTTGTAGTTCTCTTGCTTACCTCCTCATCTTTCCGAGTTCATTTTTGGTCTTCTGGATCATAACATCTATCACCTTCAGAGCTTTTTTGTGTTCCTCAGCCCTACACCATAAGAAAATAGATGTTCAGTGGTACCCCATATTTACAGAATCCATGTAGGACTAGAGTAACCTGGTAACCAAACCTGGTCAAAGCCAGCAGCGTCTTCCTCTCTTCCTCCTCCACATATTTCTCAAAGGCTTCGTCGTTGTAGCAATTCTCTGCCCTCACCATCTCCTCTACCTGCATGCGAATCTGCTCACTCAGGTTTTCAATTTGCCTCTTTCCGATTGCAATAGCGTACTGAAGAGCGAGAAAGAGAGCACGAGAGGACAGTTCAACACCACTAAGGGGATTGGATGCTACGTCGGATTATGGAATGTTGTTGAATGAGTGAAAGCGAGGTTGAAATGTTGAAGCATCGACAAATGTACTTACTGTCGTTTACACAAAAAGCATCAGCAGGACCGTATCTAGAATCTTTGGACTGGTCACTGGACTGAAGCCCAGGTGTGGCCTCAGCAAAGCATTTCAGCAGAACTGCTCAGGGGTGTAGTGGTTAGCGGGTCCACGTCATAGTAAGAAAGCCCTGGGTTCGAGTTCCAGGCTCGGGGCGTTTCTGTGTGGAGTTTGCATGTTCTCCCTGTGCCTGCGTGGGTTTCTTCCAGGTGCTCCGGTTTCCTCCCACATTCCAAAAACATGCACACTAGAGTAACTGGCTGTTCTAAATCGCCCCTAGGTGTGAGTGTGAGGGTGAATGGTTGTGTGTGTGTTGCCCTGTGGTGGACTGGCGAGCTGTTCAGAGTCGGCTGAGATGGGCGCCGGCCTCCTCGCGACCCTAATTAGGAATAAGCGGCTTAGAAAATAAATGGATGGATTGCTAATGCGTTAGCATTTCGGGTGGAACTATGACGAGAAATGTGTTTTCTTGTGATAAAATAACGTGGATTGCTCTCTCACCTCCAGTCGACAAATTTCTCGCTCCTTCTCAACGAAGTCACTGATCGTCCCAATGTGGTAATAACCTGGAGGAAAAACGAGACATGAGTGAGTGACTGAAGGAAACATCTCAGATCTGACACTGATTTCATCGGTGGGCGTCACGGTGGCGTAGTGATTAGCATGTCCGCCTCACAGCAAGAGGGTCCTGGGTTCGAGTCCAGGACTCAGCAGGGGTGTTTCTGTGTGGAGTTTGCATGTTCTTCCTGTGCGTGCGTGCGTGCATGCATGGGTTTCCTCCAAGTACTCTGGTTTCCTCCCACAGTCCAAAGACATGCACATTAGACTGACAGGCTGTTCCAAATTGCCTTTAGGTGTGTGTGAGTGTGAACAGATGTGTAGGTGTTGGCCCTGTGATGGACTGGTGAGCTGTTCAGGGTGTACCCTGCTTTGACCCAGAGTCGACTGAGATAGGCTCCACCCTCCACGCGACCCTAATTAGGATTAAGTGGGTTTACAAAAGAAAATGAATGAATTTGGTTTAATCCAAACCTTAATAATCCAGAAGCTTGTAACCCTAGAAATATTATAGCCCCAACATTTTCTGTCAGGAATAGAAATCTTCACGGCTCTAATAATTAAAATAAAAACTGTAATAAAAACGAATTGCTTACCCCATTCGAATGGCTTTTCGTTTTCAGTTGTGGCGTGGACGCCATCAAGCCTGATTCCTGCCGCCTCCTCCTTCGCTTCTTCATCCTCTATCACTTTAAAGATGCGTGAGATAAACTTGAGCGTGCTGTCTCTGGGTTCAACTCCCTTCTCATACACCTTCAGCGTGAGCTGCCTTCTACGCTCCTGAGATAAACAGAGGTTGATGGAGACGTTTATATTCAGTTCCACGAAGTTTAAGCTGTTGCTAAAGGAACTTCTCTGGTTGGAAGATATTGCTGCATAGCACTCAAGGGTGTTTTATTGTGTGTGTGTGTGTGTGTGTGTGTGTGTGTGGTTTTTCCAACCAGTCTCTCCTTTTCTTCTTCTTGCTTTTTGAATTCTGCAGCATTCTTTGGCATCTTGAAGGGGTTGGTTTTTGACGTTCCTGGACTGGGGCTTCCAGTATGGTGGCTTCCATCCTTTGCTTTGGGATCAAATAAAAATGGATTCATGTTAGATGAATGTGAAGGTCATCGCTGTTATCATGTCAGAAAACAGCAGCGTCGGTCGTCCTAATACATACATCACCCTGAATATTCAAACATTCTGAATAATTTATCAGTCTATTCTTCTTTGAGATGGGGGCGGAAAAGTGGCACAGTGGTTAGCACGTCCTCCTTACAGCAAGAAGGTCTGGGGTTCGAGTCCCGGGCTGGGTGAGGGGCATTTCTGTATGGAGTTTGGATGTTCTCCCTGAGCTTGTGTGGCTTTACTCCGGGTACTCTGGTTTCCTCCCACAGTCTAAAAACATGCACATTGGGCTAACTGCTGCTTCCTAGACGTGAGTGTGAATGTGTGTGTGTGTTGTTCAGGGTGTACCCCTCCCTTTCCCAGAGTTGGCTGAGATGGGCTCCAGCCTCCCTGCGACCCTGATTAGGATTAAGCGGCTTAGAAAATGAAGGAATGAACGAATGAAAAAGAATTCTGGTTGGTTCCACAATCAGACGCGCAGCTCAGCATCATAGTTTAAAAACACGATTTTAAATCTTATAAAATAAATTATAAACAGTTAGAAATTAATTCCAGAAGAAATGGATTATTACCTTTATCCATTTTTAATGCCGCAAGTGTGTTTCTACTTCCACAGATAAGTTAGAAACCTTCCTCACATTATAGCGTAAAGATATTTATATGATATCTATATTTCCAGCCATCAAAGTGACGTCTTCTCTCAGTGACGAGGCCAGCCTCTATCCCTCTCTGTGACATCACACACTGCTTCTAGTGCAGCGTCACCATGGAAACCAGTTATTGTTGACCCTCTCCACCTCACAACTCTGTGTATGAAAATAAACTCAAACACATAAACTTTCTCTCACCCCAGACACCCTCACAGTCCACGGGTCTTATTATTACAAAGCTACAAATATTTATCTTCGCCAGGAGTTTGCATTTTCACCTGTGTTGGTTTATTAGTATTTCTGTTTGATTTTATACATTTTTTTTTTTGATTTATGAATGTATTTGGATGATTTTTTTTTTTTTTTTTTAGAGTAGGGTGTGGTACATGTAACAAAATATTAAATTTTAGAGGTGATCTGTGCCTGGGATTATCTGAAAAATCCCTGTGTTCAATGTGGCGTAAAACTTTCAGCAAACACCCACTAGGGGGAGACATTTTATTATAACAATGCCAAGCTATAAAAACCTGCAGTCTTAGGCAGACTTTTCATGGTTACCGGTGCACTTTATATCACCATCCATTTGTACCTGGTGAGGATTCCTTGCTATCTATGAGTGTCTTATGATGGGATCAGACTTTAAATAAACATTCCAGAGACATGAAAAGAAATGCAGGATTTTTCAGTAGTGCGGTCACCAGGGGGTCAAAGACTGCTCTCAAGTCTCGAGGGTCTGTTTTTTTATACTGTATTAATCCAGCAAGGGAAATTATTGGCTCTGCATTTAACCCATCCAAAGTGAGCGCACACACACACACACACACACACACACACACGCAGAACAGTGGGCTGCCACATACATTGGGACACCTGGAGAGCAGTTGGGGGTTAGGTACCTTGCTCAAGGGCACTTCATTAATGAAGGTGGAGGAAGGGAAGGTGTAGCTCACTCTCCCACCGCCACACATTTTTTTTGTTTTGTTTTTTGTCTTGTCCAGCATCACAGCAAGCAGAATGGCAGTCTGGTTGCCGCATTGCGCTGTACAATTTTGCTTTCC
>JAQMYF010000003.1:32672030-32685278 GCA_030014195.1 Neosilurus mollespiculum
GTGTGTGTGTGTGTGTGTGTGTGTGTGTGTGTGTGAGAGAGAGAGAGAGAGAGAGAGAGCAAGTGTGTGTGAGAGAGAGAGCAAGAGAGAGAAAGTGTGAGTTTGAGAGAGAGAGAGAGAGAGAGAGAGAGAGAGTGAGAGAGTGAGTGTGAGAGTCAGAGAAAGTGAGAGAGAGAGAGAGAGAGAGTGAGAGAGTGAGTGTGAGAGCGAGACAGAGAGAGAGAGAGAGAGAGAGAGAGAGTGAGTGAGAGAGAGAAAGAGAGAGAGTATGAGAGAGTGAGAGAGTGAGTGAGAGAGTGAGAGAGCGAGTGAGAGAGAAAGAGAGAAGAAATCTCTCTTTCATGATTATCACTATGGCAGTGGGATGTTTTACTCCAGGCTCCACGCCCCTCTGTCCCTCTGTCTCTGTCACGACGGTGCCCATTATAGGTCCTGACTAGGCCGTGTTTGGGACGGGACATCTCCAGCACCCATCTCCAGCAAGAGGTTAAACTGTTTCAGACTACTGAAGCCCTCCAACGTTTTACAATCATGCAGAACCACATAAATAACGGCACAGCATCACGATAACATTCCCAAACATATAGCATAGAGAACTTGTAAGACGGAGGTCAAATCCAAAATGGGTCCTGATGCACTTCCGCTGGTTACAGAAGGAGCGGTGTAGGCTGTGATTGTTCTTCGCTATAAGTTTGGGAGTAAAATGGTGAATAGAGACCACACAAAGAAAGCTGAATGCTAAAGCTGGGATTCATGGAGAAGTGAACAGTGTGCCAGGGGAGGAGACAAAATGCTATCCAGTATAATAAAAGGTTAGGGACAGTAAGTCTAACCTGATCTACAGGCGTCTGCAGTTTTCTGACTTTGTAGCTTGGATGCTTGCCCTCACTGCCTAGAGAGACTGGTGTGTGCCAGACCTTTAAAGCAAAGCCTGAATAATCAAAGCAGAAAATTCAGTTTAGGTTCATCTATATTGTTAGAGTAATATTATTAATGATTCAGATTAAAATATACACTATACTCACGACATTCCACCCACGGAGCTTTATTTCTTAAATTAAACCTTTAACTTGCGGAAATGGAAATGTGGGCATTAACATGTCCAGTATACAGAAGGTCATTGGTCGTGTTGCTGATAAGTGACCTTCCATGCAAAATACAAGTAGGCAGAAACTCACACATCATCACATTAACCGTATTTCTGTTTCTGGCTTTGGAACTAGTCTGAGAGTGCTATCTCACTAATGCTGACGCAGCTACTGTACGACAGATCGCCTCTCAGTGCCGTCTCTTGACGTACAACAAGGACGCATGAGTGAAAGGTGACCTTACTTTACCTTTCAGTACTCACATGGACGTAGGCCCGCGTGAGCACGTGTACAGCACAATGAGTCCATTATGAGGTGGCGGTCAGAGGGACAAGAGGGACTACTGTAAGCGTAATTCCCCATGAGACTCTGCAGCTGTTAGTCAGGATCAACGAGGAATCAGTAAGGAAGGAATAAAACACTCGGGGATGTGCTGCTATTGGAAAAGGATCACTGATGTTGTAGTCGGAGGCGGAGTTTCTGTTATTGGCATGACGTGGATTATTTTCCTATAAAACATCATCCTGAACTTCCTGTTTTATTCCTCTTTGCATGCATTCATTCATTTTTTAGGGTCGAGGGGAGGCTGGCGCCCATCTCAGCCAACTCTGGGCGAGGGCGGGGTACACCCTGAACAGCTCGCCAGACCATCACACACACAACCATTTACACTCACACTCACACCTAGGGGCAATTTGGAACAGCCAATCAGCCTACTGTGCATGTTTTTGGAGGAAACCCCGAGGAAACCCACAGTTTTAATATTTAAGCTCTCGTCACCTCAGTTTTCACTTTAGAGAGTGTGATGTGCATGTGAAGCGCTGGTGTTCAGCCCAGTCATGTACAACACCTCCTGCATGACTCTTCCCTTGGTGTGTCATTAATTGCTGCCAACAGGCATGCCGATGTAAACAACCGAGCTGAAGAGAACTACCAGAACGACACAGGCTTTCACTCGCAGCCAAGCGTGAATTAAAGGAAGACTCCAGAGCCGGCACATCTGCTGTGTACACACATGACTTCTAATTATCTCATAATCTCATCACACGTTTCCCTGTACTGAAAAAAGAGGGGAACGCTGTTGATCGAAACTCAGTAAACACGATTAGTTAATAGTATATAGCTTTTTGATCTCGGACGGTTGCCGTGTTTCTATTAATCTCCTTAGTGCGCGCATTTAAATAAAAAAATGAAAATGTAGTACTGGATCTAAAAAACCATAGCCATGGAAATGTGGATATGAAAAAAAGAAAACCTCTTTAATATCATTCATTCATTTTCCAAACTGCTTAATCCTCAGCCAACTCTGGGCGAGGGCGGGAATTGAACCCAGGACCTTCTCGCTGTGGGGGGCGGACGTGTTAACCACTGCGCCACTGCACCGCCCTGGCTTATTGCTTACTTTTTATACTACAGAGCAAAAAGCATGGGCGGCACATTGGCGAAGTGGTCAGCACGTCCGCCTCACAGCAAGAACGTCCTGGGTTCAAGTCTCGGGCGAGGGCGTTCCTGTGAGGAGTTTGCATGCTCTCCCAAAGCCTGTGTGAGTTTCCTCCAGGTACTCCAGTTTCCTCCTACAGTTCAGAGACATGCACATTGGATTGACTGGCTGTTCCAGGTCACCCCTAGGTGTGAGTGTGAGTGTGAATGGTTGTGTGTGTGTGTTGCCCTGCGATGGTCTGGTGAGCTGTTCAGAGTGTACCCTGCCTTCGCCTGGTGTCGGCTGAGATTATCTATTATATCTATTAGGCTCCAGCCTCCCCGCGACCCTAATAGAAGTAAGCAGTTTGGCTCTTATCTAGAGTGTCTGCAATTACCACAGATTTCGACATTTTGAGAAAATTCCCTGTTTACTGTCTGTAGAAAGAGAAGCTTATAATAAATGTTTTTGACCATTGATGCGATCGATAAACATGAGCCCGCGTCTCAGCAATGCTGCTCTTGTGTAATTTTATCCGACTGTCCCACACTAGCCTTCCCCTGTTTTTGCTTCCCGTAAGGATTTGGCGGTATCCAAATAGAAATTAGCTGGAAACTGAAACACTCCTGTGTTTACTTTGAGCCATGTCGGTAACACTTAACCACACATTCTTTCCTCAGTAAAAAGACGTCCTGTCTCTGAGAAGGCGTGTCCTACAGATGAAAATCTTCTTAAACTTTATAAATGGCTTTCGGTAGAACAGTTCGTATTTTGTTCATGTTGCCCCGACAGCTGCCCTTTTCAGTGAGTTTTTATGGGCCACCTGGGAACGTTGCTATTAATACAATAATAAACACATAGAGCAAGATAATGTGATCAAGCAGCGAATGATATAACAAGAATAAAACACTTCCTGTGATGTGCTGTAATAATAAACGCCTAGCTGGTGTCATATGGGGCCCCATCACCCCAGAGCCTTAAATTCACCTTATTCATTCATTCATTCATTCTCTAAGCCTTTTAATCCTAATAAGGGTCATGGGGAGGCTGGCGTCCATCTCAGCCGACTCTGGGCGAGGGCGAGGTACACCCTGAACAGCTCACCAGACCATCGCAGGGCCAACACACACAATCATTTACACTCACACTCACACCTAGGGGCGATCTGGAACAGCCAATCAGCTTACTGTGCCTGTTTTTGGACTGTGGGAGGAAACCGGAGTACCTGGAGAAAACCCACACAAACGCAGGGAGAGCATGCAAACCCCACACAGAAATAAATCGAACCCAGGACCTTCTTGCCGTGAGGCGGACGTGCTACCCACTACGCCACCATGTTATTTATTACTAAACATTTACATTTACGTAGCATCTTTCTAACGTTTAACATCGCTGTACAAAAAAGACTCGACTAGCAGAAAGAAACGCCGGCATGCTGACTTAATCGTTAGCATTCTTGTCTCACAGCGAGAAGGTCCTCAGTTCAAGGCCCATGGCCGCTCATGGCGTTTCTGTATTCAAATCAATTCAATCAATCAATTCCGTTTTATTCGTGAGAGGCCCTAATGAGCCTTGAAATTCGCATGTTCTCCCTGTGCTTGTGTGGGTTTCCTCAGGGTGTTCTGGTTTCCTCCCACAATCCAAATACATGCAGATTAGATTCACTCCAAATTGCCCCTAAGTGTGAATAGATGTTTGCTCTAGATAACTGGTTCTACAGGCGACAGCTACCCTGTCAGGTAAAAACATACATTGCAGCAGAAAACATGCAAGTGGCTCAGTGCATCATGGGAATTGAGTGAGGAAGCAGGAAGAAGAAATGGAAAGAATTTGGGAGAAAGCAGTTTTTTTAAATAATTTATGGTCATGAGAGAAAAACTTGCTGTGATGAAGGTCATGAAGGATGGCTCAGGCGCTCCGGCACTAAAGTCTTTGATGTCATCCTGGTTTTGGGCATCACCGGGAGTGCAGGGGGTCTGAAAGTCTGAGGAGGAGTGTAGGAGTTCAAAGAGACAAGGCAGCACAAGGAGTGTGTGTTTGATGCTCTGTAAGGAAGCTAAACAGTGTAACTGGGAAGAGGATGGATCTGGAGTGTGCTGTATGAGTAAAGGTTTTTTTAAGGGCTTTCACCAGAAAAAAAATGCCAGAGAAGAAGTTCCAAGGCTTCCGAGTGGCACATCGACAAGGTGCGTGACTATCAACCCGGAGAGCACGAGTTTGAATTCGGGTTGATGCCACAGCCATCCGTGACCAGGAGTTCATGGGAGCTAATCGGTGGAGCTCTCACGGGAGGGAGGGATGGCATACGCTCACTTCCCTGTTACTCACAGCGATCACCAGCCAATCATGGGCGTCTGCGACCTTATTCTTACGAGGAACTGGATAACGCTTTCCCTCCAAGTGTTTAGGCCGCCGCCCAACGGGTGGCAGCATCGCATGTCACAGAGGGAGCACGGGCATGCTTACGCGCCTCCCTGGTTGGTGGTGGTCGTGTGATATGGAAGGCAATACTTGACAGATAGGAAGTGGATACAACTACAATTAGGGAAAGAGATGGGGGGGGCAGAAGAAGAAGAAGAAGACCCTATAATCTAAGTGTGAGGTTATGAAAAAATGACCCAAGATTTTTCAGACCAAGCGCAAGCTGATCAAGCATGTTCATGGGGTTCAGAAGGACTTGTGACGTCGGAAATGATAAGAGAAGCGATTATTTCTGAAGAAGCTTAAACAATGACTCGATCCATACCAACTAAAAAAATATAAACTTTAGACAGAAGAGTTTTTGGCTTTTTTTTTTTTTTTTAATAAAAAACATTTCTATTTTCTTCCAGTTTAATTTCAGAAAGGTGGAGCGTGGTCATGATTTTATACATAAATACACTCAGTTCATAAAGTGGGAGGAAGCCGTGGGTCGAATATTAAGATAAATATAAACTGGTCACGAGCTTTGGGTTGTGACTGAAAGAACAAGATGGCGGATACAGGCGGCTGAAATGAGCTTCCTTCTCAGGGTGGCGGGCTCTCCCTAAGAGCCTAAGAGAAGATCGGCCATTTGGGAGGAGCTCGGAGTAGAACCACTGCTCCTCCGCGTTGCAAGGAGCCAGTTGAGGTGGCTCGGGCATCTGATTAGAATTCCTCCCGAACGCCTCCCTGGTGTGGTGTTTCAGGCTTGTCCGACCGGAAAGAGACCCCGGGTCAACCCAGAACATGCTGGAGGGACTATGTCTCTCGGCTGGTCTGGGAACACCTCGGAAGAGCTGGAGGAAGTGGCTGAGGAGAGGGACGTCTGGACCTCACTGCTTAGGCTGCTGCCCCCCCCCGACCCCAGAACAAGCTGATGATGATGATGATAAACCAAACCAGGGTGGCATGGTAGTGTAACGGTTAGCACGTCTGCCTCACAGCAAGAAGGTCCTGGGTTCGAGTCCTGGGCTTGGTGTGTGGGGTTTGTGTGTTCTCCCTGTTCTCTGTGTGCTTGTGTGGGTTTTCTTCCATTTCGTAACACTTGACTTTAGACGTTTCTGCTTTCTATGAAATTATCGCGTATGTGCAAAATGGCTGGTAATGGGGACCTTCAGCTCCACTTCATTCATCATTTATTCATTTTCTAAGCCGCTTAATCCTAATTAGTGTTGCAGGTAGGCCGGCGCCCATCTCAGCCGACTCTGGGCGAGGGCGGAGTACACCCTGAACAGCTTTGCCAGACCATTGCAGGGCAAACACACACACAGCCATTCACACTCATACTCTCACACCTAGGGGTAACTTGGAACAGCCAATCCACCTACTGTGCATGTTTTTGGACTGTGGGAGGAAAACGGAGTACCCGGAGGAAACCCACGCAAGCACGGGGAGAACATGCAAAGTACACACAGAAACACCCTCACCGAGCCTGGGACTCGAACCCAGGACCTTCCTGCTGTGAGGCAAATGTGCTTCAACTCAACTTTTTTCTTATGATTTTTATTTGGATTTTTTTAACAGAACAATTTCACTAATATAAATGTTTATTATTCTTTATTTGTTTGTTTATTCTGTGTAGGAATTTTTTTGTGGGACAAAAATAAAAGCGAAGTCACAATGTTCCCACTAATAGTTTTGGAAACACAATAATGACCCGAGGATGATGTGTTTGTGTGCTGTAATAGGAGAAAAGAGCCTCTAGATAGAGCACCAGTGCGCAGGATGGGCCGCAGTGTGGGCTGAGGGGGGGCCGGTGGGAGGAGCTGGGGGGTTGCGTAGGGGGGCCTTCAGGTGCTCCAATCCACTCCGATCCATCCGGCACAGAGGAGGCGCAAGACGGTGGGATAAGCAGGATACAGAGAGAGAGAGAGAGAGAGCCGTCCGACACACAGCCACTCCCGACCACACGGAAAAGAGAGAGAGAGAGAGAGAGAGAGAGAGAAAGGGAGAGAGAGAGAGAAAGAGAGAGCTCACAGCTCGTCTTTGTTCTGTTTCGGTAATCAGGCTTTGATCCGGTGCCTCTCTTTGATCTCCCCTAAAATCAGTTTCCTTTCTTCCCTTTGAAGTCTGACTGCAAATCTTACTGCGTTTGAACCCCTTTCCTTTCCTCCCCTCCCTCCCCCTCTGTTCTTCTCCTGCTTGGAGGGTTCGAGATGTTTAAAAGAAGCAAAAGCGAAGTTTTGGTGGACGATGAAACGTCCGAAGGAGAAGAGGACGCGCCCTGGCATCGGGACCGCGCGGACAAGGTGAGAGAGAGAGAGAGAGAGAGAGAGAGAGAGAGAGAGAGAGAGCGGATGGAGGGGATCAAACAAAGCCGTATTTGGAAGCCCTTCCGCGGGTTTCCTGCACGAGCCGCGGTTTAAACTGGGTTTATCTCGGACTGATCCGGTGCTGTAACTCATCCACCGGTTGTATTGTTTGGTTTAATCGCTCGAGGGTCGTTGTTAGGGTCGTCGTTGTAGCCACGCCCCCTGACAACGCCAGCGTCTGGGAGCTCGACTTGGCCACTTCCAGCTGCTGCTACCTGTTTGTGTGTAAATAAAACCACAGAGTGAAGGTTGGGGTTATACTACAGCCTTGTTCCTTCCAGGAGACTTCAGGAAATGTCTCTGGTCCGTATGTGAGGATTAAATGCTACCAGGTTTAGGCTTTTGATGAATTAAACCGGGCGAGGAGCTACCCCGGGTCTGAGCGGAACGCTCCTCTGTGGCAGGGAGGCCGTCACGTTGGGGTGCATTTACATGTATTTACATTTATTACAGTCGTTCCTTTGCCTGACACTATTATCATCTAAGATAACATGCAAATGAGATGAAATCGAGCGGTTAAGGCTTTGTGTTTTTGCTCAGGCGCTTCATGGTGCAGGGGTTCAGACTCGGAACCTTTTTGCATAAACGAGAAACATGAGTAGATGATGATGGTTGTTGCTCTGGTTACAGAAATGGGTGCCAAAGAACCTACAACATCTAGATAGCATGTCCGCTGTCTGGCTAACTAGCATTAAAGGTGCTCCCAGGCAATCTGGCTTCCCGGTTTTCTTTTTGTTTTCATCTGACCAACTTTCATACAGTATTTAAAGTCAGAATTATATTCATACAATATGACGTCTGCTGATGTCGCTGATAGTACCGTAGTAACGGTTTTAAAGCCAGTTAGCCTACGGTACATGTCTTTCGACCTTTGGGAGGAAACCCACGCAAGCTCCACACAGAAACGCCCTCGCCAAGCCCAGGACTCGAACCCAGGACCCTGCTGTGAGGCGGACACGCTAACCACTGTGCGGACCAAATCTTATGCGTATAAAAATAGTTCAGGAACTCGATGTACTTACTAAAGCCAAAATTCTAATTCATCAATAAAATAGATTTTTTTTCCACCCAGCTCTACTGAAAAGCATCAATCAAAGGGAAATGGACCAATGAGCTGATAACATTTTTAAAATAATAATAGTTAAAAAAGGACTAAAATTCCTTATAAAATGAAATCTTAAACCCTCTAAAGTGCAATTGTAGATTATAAAGATTAAAGATTTGTACACCAGTCAGTCAGGATGGATCTTCCCTTTATCAAGTAAAGCTGAAATCCTGAAACCCTGGAATAACTCCAAAGAAATAGGATCCCTGGAGGGTGTACGAGACGAAGGGAGGGTTGAGAGCAGTGGACATTTTCCCCATTTGTTCAGAAATTTCCCGAGTTCACACATTTCTTCTGGGTGTCCAGAGGGAGTACGAGCCCCTACAGTGCCGGAGTTTAGCCCGGTTCAGGCAGCATGGTGTACGGCCTCGTTCTCCCCAGCAGGCCTTGATCTGTAAACATCGATGAGGCCCAGCTGTGACAGAGAGAAGTCTATAATACAGTCTCTATGAAAGACTCCGTTTCACGTTGAACCACAGATCTGCAGCTCTTTCTTCGCTAATCAAAGCGAACTGTTTACGTCAATCTGAACGTTTAGCTACAATATCATTTCATAATAGATCCTGCTTATGTTTTATGTTAAAGTATGCACATGTTGGATTTCCTGCGGTGAAATAGTGTCCGACCTGTTTCCTCATCGTCTGCGATGACGTTTGTCCACAGCTCGGTGATGGTATGAGGGGCTGATGAGCAGGTGATCCTGCTCCTGTACTAACTCAGGGAAGAAAAACGAATCTGCCCCTTCGTAGACCGCAGCGCACACTCACCGAAGCGAAGTACTCACGCGGACTTCTCTACCTATTGTGCGTTGCACGTGTGGTGTCCCATGTAACGTGAAGTCAGGCTTCCTTTTTTTCTTTATGCGGAGGTATCATGATCGATACGCCGCGGCTCTTTGATTGATGAACTGGCGCCAACAACTACGACGTTGTGCAGCTTGAATTGTTTCATGGAGCTTCATACCAGTTAGTTTTTTCACACGTTCAGCGTATCGAGTCCTTTGTTGACCCGTAGTTTTTTGCCTCTCCTTCTTACCCATTGCTTCTTGCTCTATGTCCATATAAACTCAGTCTCGTCTTTACGCAGGAGTGAAGGTTGGGGTACGTCGGACACTCTCGTCTGTTCTTTCATCCGTCCAACTTATTTGAAGCGTCTGTCTATTGCACTAAAATTCGAAACTACTGATTCGTTTGTGATCAGATTCCTTCAGCGTCCAACACTCGCAGCTGCTACGATGAAGAATGAAGATTTGAGAATTCGTAGTTTAGTTTGTTGGATCTTAGTTTGATGGATCTTCCCATATCGTGAATTGGTTGAATTTTTGACATCGATATTCTCAGTTTCGTTAAAAAAAACAAAATTGCACAAAGCCAGGCACCCTTCGATATATGGTAAAGGACTGTGGCGTGTGTCTTTTCATTTGCCTTTTAGGGAAACACTCATTTAGTTCATTAAAAATATAGTCGCTGTGGACACCTTAAGGCACCCAAGTCATAGAAAAACACTCCAGGTGATGAATTTACCAATTGAATGACAGAATTCTCTTGAATTTCTTGATGAATTACCTTAAAAGGCCAAGTAAGGAGCATTCTTAAAATGACAGTAGATCATATTTCTCTTTAGCGGAGACGTGGACTGTGACGTAGGGCTGGGCGATATGAAAATACTATTGCGATATTTTCTGACATTTTCCTGATAATGATATTTCTGTTGTATGTTCAGAGACAAAAAGCATGACGGCAGCACATGCAGACTGTTTATAAGTATACAAACTCGGGAGAGACAAGATGCTAATCGTACTAGCGTTGCGGTTTGGCAGCCTGTGCCTTTCTCACCCGACACACGGCGAAGGCGGTGTACACCCTGAACAGCTCACCAGGCCCTCTCAGGCCAACACACACAACCGTAACCGTTTACACGCACATTCACACCTAGGGACGATTTGGAACCGGCATTTCGCCTAATGTGCTTGATGGGAGGAAACCGGAGTGCCCAGAGGAAACCCACACAAGCACAGGGGAAACTTTCAAACTCCGCACGGAAACTCGTGTCAGAGTGGCGTTTATGTGCTTTTGATTGACAGCTGTCCAGCTTTTGAAGTTTGGCAGCAGTATAATGAGTATAATAAGCCGGTGGATATGTTGTGCTTTTGGTGCAGGATGATGATTCATTCAGCCCGGTGATGGTGCAGTAATAGAAAGTGCACACCTCCATATCCTGGAGACGATCTTCCTCTCCGCCTCGTCTCGATCAGCGCTAGAGTTTCATATTGTCTTTCACAGAAAGAGGAAAATATCCTCTTCATACCATTTTCCTCCATCCAGAATGGAATTAGTTTGTCCTCAGGACCGAAGTGCTTGAACTGATTAAACAAGGCATGCGTGTAATCCCAGGATCAGAGGAGGAAGGAACGCTCGCTCCAATCCGAGATCACGTCCAGTTTCACGCAGCCGCTCGGCTCGTGTCGGCGCAGATGCTGTTGGACTCGGGGACCTGAAGGGCATTTTTAAAATCATTACCGTCAGAGGTTTGTTGATGTTAAGAAGTGATTTCCATCCACATCAAGAGTAGGAATAGAAGTGAGTCAGTCCCATGCTCCCTAACTCACGGGAAGGCTGGGAAACTCCCTGATCCCGCTCCCACTCCGTCAGCACCATGATGAAGCAGAACAGAGTTCAGAGGGCCAAAGATTTTTCTATCTTTTAACTCTCTCCTGCTTTTAGCTTCGACCCCTGAACCACCTTCATGGGATCGGGCCAGTCTGAAGACTCGTCTCACTTACTGCAAAAGCAGGAAAAGAAAACCTCTCGCTCCTTCTATCTAAAGAAATAAGAGGACCTTTACTAACAACCCCAATTCCACACAAACACACACACACACACACACATATATTTTTCATGACACAAAGAAGTACCAACACCTTTAAGCATGCAGTACCTCTTTAAGGAATTTGATTAATGGGTACCTGTGGTGAATTCCAGCAACATCTGTCCATGCCCGATTTTAAAGTGCGTGCGAGTGTTACGCCTCTAGGCGTGCTCAGAGACATGTCGCCTTTCTGATTGGCTGTTCCAGCCTGGTAGTGACACGAAAGTGTAGGACTGGCTGGGCTGTGTCACTGAACCTGTGCGTCATTATGGTCCAGTGTTGAGCTGCACAAACAACAAGCGCAGAAATCACAGAAAACATTTCTTTTTGTTCTTAAACCGACCGACGACAGGAAAGCCGAGTCGGCAATACGTTAGCTGCGTAAACCCTTCTGGATTCACCGTAACGCTCATCTCTGCAGCGTTCTCGTCCTGAGTCACTAGAATGTGACGTCTCACCATCTCCACAAGAGACGTCAACCCCGCCCAACGCGTTGACGTCACTTCTGGGGTAAAACGAATGCTAAGCTGCGAACACCCGTATTTTAGCTGCAGATATTCCCTCATTGATCATCATGTGGCAGTTGGGACATGGTCAAGGCTCCACTGCGGAATGCAGTGCATTTTCGCTGAGCTTTATGTAGCTGAGATGAGCACTCATTAAATGCCTCCATTTCTGATTATTGAGACCCCCGAACAAACTTGGAGCTGTAAAAGAGTCCAGATCCAGAGCTGAAGCGTGACGGTGAGAGCTGCTTCTGGAAATGAGTCACTGAAGTGTTTACGGTGATTGAATTCGCAGTCGTCGTGCTCAGATAGGATGGGCCCAAAATATTACAAATAAAATTGTGCTGCGTTTTCATTGGCACTGAGTATATAAGAAGAATAAAACACTTGCGTTTGCACCTCCTTCCTTGTTTGTTAATGATTTCCTTCACTAAAACCAGACTATTTTATTCATTTTATCCAAAATAAGCAGCTTCATTCTTGCACCCCCATGAAGCGGTGAGCGCTCGCTCACCTCTGGGCTTTTATAGCTTTTGATACTGGAAGAAAATAAATGAAAGCAGAATCGTAACAAGGGTTGTGTCCGTCTGTACCATCATAGCCCCCCAGTTCAGGGGTCACTGTATACATGGACTGTAGCATTCTTTCTACTTTAGTGGTTATTAATGGAGTCTTATTGTAACGGTGTCTCCTGCAGCCGCGCCTGGGAAATATCACATCTGTTTACTGAAGCCGATACCGAAATAGTTTACTGAAGTCTGGCACTGAAAGACCGGCGCGTTTTGATAACGCCGCTCCTTTACACCACACGTCTCTGTTTACGTTACTCCACCAAAAATATATCTCCTCGTTAGCAGAACTGTGTGTGTGTGTGTTTCCTTATCGTGTTGTTCACAGGCTTCTGCTTTTCAGAATAAAGAATCAGAGGGAACAGAGGAAGTGCTGGGCCCCTCAACCAAGGTAAACACACACATGTGCTCATGCGCACACACACACACACACACACACACACACACAAACTTCATACAATGGCTTCAATTTCTGTCCTGATACCGTAGTCTCGGTGGGTTACAAAAATGTTTGTTGTGAATTTCCTGACACACACTGAGGCGCGTTAAAGGGACGGATTTAACCTTAGCCCAAATATAGACCGGTTGGTGCGTAGCGTCTGGCGTTTTGCTACTTTGTGTTAGTTTTGCAGCACAGAATATGAAGTTCATGTTGGGTATTTTCCCCAACAGTGTTTTCTAGAATATTACAATTAACAGTTATTCCCGGGAGTTGAGGTGGATATTCACTGAATAATTATTTTAGTATGCACTGTACAGGGACAGTAAAAAAGCTAACTAAATCACTTTATTTATTTATTTATTTATTTTACATTTGTGAGCCGCTCCAGTATACTAGGGATGAAGTATGAAATGTGAGACACTGAGATATTGATATATTTATAAAGAGAAGTGAATCTGCTTCAGAATGAGGTATAAAA
>JAQMYF010000003.1:32711443-32716443 GCA_030014195.1 Neosilurus mollespiculum
CATGTTTGGGGTCGTCATCTGACCTTTAAGGGCCGGTGCAGTCAGTGTAGAACGGATATCTCACCTCCCTCGTGCTCTCTTTCTGAACGTAGATCCACCGCTCCTTGTACAGAACTAAACACAAAACACATTTAGACTCCGATTACGCTGCTGACTGTAGCATAATGTCAGTCAGTGAGCGCTGGTCATTTATATATATAGAAAAAGAAATAGTGAAATAAAAAATAAATCAAAGTGAAGGTTTTAGATAAATGCCCCCTGCTGGTAATCAGTGAGCGAATTACAGCAGGTCTCTTTACTGGTGAGCTTTGAAAACTAGGATCAAATGGTTTTGATGTTATTTTAATCACAGAAATCAGATGAAAGTCTAGTACGCTCACATATTATATACATAAGGGATAATGTACAGAGAGCCGTTACGGTGCTGCATGAGCCTGAACATTAACAATAATAATAATAATAATAATAATAATAATAATAGTAATAAGCCGCATGGTGGCGTAGTGGTTAGTACGTCCGCTTCACAGCAGGAAGGTCATGGGTTCAATTCCCAGGTTTGGGGTGTTTCTGTGCGTGGGTTTCCTCCGGGTACTCCAGTTTCCTCCCACAGTCCAAAAACATGCACAGTAGGCTGACTGGCTGTTCCACATAGCCCCTAGGTGTGAGTGTGAATGGTTGCGTGAGTGTTGGCCCTTCGATGGCCTGGTGAGCTGTCCAGGGTGTACCCCGCGCTCGCCCAGAATCAGCTGAGATGGGCGCCAGCCTCCCCGCGACACAAATTAGGATTAAGCGGCTTAGAAAATGAATGAATGATGAATAATATATATATGTATATATATATATATATATATATATGTATAGTGGTTCGGGCATCTGATCAGAATGCCTCCTGGTCACCTCCCTTTAGAGGTGTTCTGAACACGTCTATCAGGAAGGAGGTCCCGGGCAGACTCAGAATTTGCTGGAGGGTTTATATATCCCATCTGGCCTGGGAACAGCTCGGGATCCCCAGGAGGAGCTGCTGAGTGTATGCACGGATTTCATGGACGTATCCGATGTTGAGACCGGGGGGTTCTGACTGTAGTTCCGGATGTAAGGTGAATCCCAGGTTTATATTAATAGGTCACTGTTTCCACAGTAATGACTAAACACCCGGTGAAGGAAGGAGTCTCCAGTGGAAGTGTTTTAACAGCCAGTACACAAAGTCTAGGGAACTCTGTAGTTATTTCAAGCTGTGTTCGCTTTGACCTTGAGTGACCTTGAAAGCTCAACTCCCCAAGTCACAAGATCTTAGAATAAGAAAGGTTGTTTTTTTCCGCTAATCTGGTCACGTATCTGTACTACAGAACGCATCATAAGACAAGCACTTGGGTAATTAAAACCAGCGCCAATAAAGCGCCTATTTGCTTCCTTATCCGTGTTGCGTTGTCAGAGTACGCCGCCCTTTATGAGTGCTGCTTTAGTTCAGATTGAATCACACACACTGCATCGTAGCCGAAAAACATTCTATGTCTACATGCCTTTCAGGAACTGTGCTGATGGGACAGCAGATGATTCCAGGCCAAATATGGGGAGATTGTAGCAGAAGCTAAAGTGTTTTCTTTGCAACCAAATGTCAATTTTCCACAACAGATGGAATCTGAACCCAAATATGTCCTTCACGCATCTAATTACATCAACCACGCGAGGTTTATAAGTGGCGCAGCTGTAGGTTCTGTTCACCCGCGTGCCTGAGATCATGAGATCTTAAGGGTGCGTTGTGGCTGTTTTCTGGCAGCCGGGTTGAGATTATTTCATTCCACACTGTGAAACATGCGAGCCAGATTAAAACAGTGAGCGTGCGCTGGCGCTCGACCATCTCTCATCGGCTATCTGGCTTTGCCATAAAAGGCAATCCCAAGTCATGCTAGAAGAGAACATTTACCACTTTATACTGAGAGGTTTAGATCCGGTACACAGACAGACGGGACTTACACTGGGATTTCGTGTTGTTGTTGACGAAGTCCTTTTTTCTTTTCTTGGCTACTACTTCACACATATTTCCTGCGAACAAGTTCTCTTTGTTTTCGTTGTCGAATCTGTAGTAAAAGACACAAAAAAGACAGTAATGGAGGGGAGAATGTGCTCAGTCAGAACGTTTACTCTTCCACTGATACTCCACTGATACTTCAGATTGTTCTGAATATGACAGAGCATGTCGCATAAACAGCAAGGACGGAAGTTAGCATTATTTCCAATTTATATCAAGGATGTGCAGATATTATTCTGATTTAGGGCCCGCATCAACCCAACTTTACTGGAATGGAGCAACGGTGTGCACACAATTTCCTCCAGGATCAATAAAGTATTCTGACTCTGATTTCTTGGACATGTATACAATGCAACGTGCAACGTCTGGAATATTTTGTGCATATAAGCATAGCGACGGTATTCCTAACACAATTCCTTATTTTATTATTGTTTCAAAACTCAGACAGGAAAAGTGTTAACTACTTTGTTTTCAGTATTAATTGTAAAGGGGGCTAAAAATAAATAAATAAATAAATAAATAAATTCGGAATCTGTGTGGCCACAAACCAACCAATGAATTAGCAATAAGAGATTAGCATATGGTGGCAAGGCGGTGTAGTGATTAGCATGTCCACTTCGCAGCAAGAAGGTCCGGAGTTCAAGTCCCGGGCTCGGCGAGGGCGTTTCTGTGTGGAGTTTGCACGTTCTCTTCGTGATTGCATGGTTTCCTCGGGTTCTCCGGTTTCCTCCTAAAGTCCAAAAACATGTACAGCAGGCTGATCGGCTGTTTCAAATCTCCCCTAGGTGTCAGTGCGTGTGTGTGTGTGAATGGTTGTGTGTGTGTTGCCTTGTGCTGGACTGGCGAGCAGTTCAGGGTGTACCCTGCCCTCGCCCAGAGTCGGTAGAGTGAGGCTTTAACCTTTCCGCGACCGTAGTAGGATTAAGTGGTTCAGCAAATGAATGAATGAACGAATAGCCAATCCCAAAATAACCAGCCATTGGACGGGGTTCGGTAGATTTCTAACAAAAAACCTGCTCCTCAATCATGAAACCCGTCCAGTGTTCAGCCACAGACTCAGTCCTCTATGACGTCTAGACAGTTCTGCTAAATGTAATGATTTAGAATCGTGGTGTCTGGTTTCACCCAGAAGGTGACAGGCTTCATTTTGAGTCGGTTTCCTTCCTTGAGAGAGTTTCCTTCCGTCTGCTCTCCCACGTTCTGCTTCGTAGCGGAACCAAACCCAAAATAAATAAGGGAAACTCATTTGTTCAGCTGACCGTATGACACTTCATTATCCACGAACACGAGGACTGAAATGAAACGCAGTGTAAAACCCCGTGGTGTGGGTCGTGTGTGTATACACGTCTGTGGTAAAAGGGGAAAACAATACCACTCATCAGTGTGCTAAATATAGCCATGTCTACGTGTCAAAAAAAAGAAAAGAAACACAACCCTTTCTCACTTCCTCTCTGTGTGCATGCTCTTCTTCACCGAGCCCGAATGCAACATCACCTCCACTTCTCAGCTGTAATTACAGGTTATCACGCCACACTCCGGTCTGGCTCATTCCATCCACACGCAAGCACTACGCTGCTTAAAAAACACACACATTTGTATATAGTGTACGTGTCCTCACTTCCTACTGTTTAACTCACGCCTGTGGAAATGTGGCTGGATCTCAGAAGGGGATGAAGGTTATTTTGTGACGTTTTATTGAATCAGCTCACAAGACCGAGAAAACTGTTCTGTTTTCATTAAAGGAGCACTGACACCATTTTCATCCAAATTTATTTTTGCCCAAAAGTCGTGTAAAAATGCACTGACTGTCCAAAAATACGGAGAGTCTGTGTTTGTTAAATAAACTTTCAACGTGTAAATCAAAAGGAGTTTAAAGTTTTCGAACCTGACATGGAGAGGATGGAAACGGATTCCAACAAGGAACTTTTCTGAAATCTTTTTAGGCTGAACAGATATCAGAAATCTCCTTACCATCTCTTGAAAAGTTCATTCATACATTTTCGGAGCCATTTAATCCTAATTAGGGTCGCGGGGAGGCTGGCGCCCATCTATGCAGGCTCTGGGCGAGGGCGGGGTACACCCTGAACAGCTCACCAGACCATTGCAGGGCAACACACACACACACACGCAACCATTCACACTCACACCTAGGGGCGAACTGGAACAGCCAATCAGCCTACTGGGCATGATTTTGGACTGTGGGAGGAAACCAGAGTACCCGGAGGAAACCCACGTTGTTGTACAAGTCTAAATCATATCGAGTATCCTTTGGAAACCAAATTTCCATCTATATAAATGATTCTGCCATCTTTAATAACCCCACTGATCATATTTAGGCATTTTTTTAAGACTGCCCCTTTAATTGATTATTCTCCCCCAAATTCGGATACAGGAGTAGGTGATTCCAGGCCACATATGAGGAAGATGTGATTTTGTTTCTGCCTGTTCTCTGAGAATTAAAGGGGATTTAACTGTACTGTTCTTTTGTTACTACACTAATGATATGAACTGTACACCTTTAACACGGCTGTTTTATTTTAATACCTGAAAGGATGCATGTAGGTTGGTAGGTAAAGTCTGCAGGGCTTTATACACCCGAGCCTAGTGGCTCATCAGGGCGGAAGTGTCAAACGACTAGAAGTTCAACTCCTCCTTGATGGTACACTAGTACATCGCAGGTTACCGTCCCAGCCTTCATTGGTACCCATTTATACTGCTGGGGGGACAGAAGCACACCTGTGGTTAAGACCTCACTCAGGAGTCTTAGCACAGTGGGGGTCTAACAGGGATTCGAACCAATGATGACCTCCTGATCACGAGCCCAGCACCGTAGCCACTACACCACCGGCCCCACCAAAGATGCACGTAGCACACCCTTTAAATTACTTCTCTTAACCTGCAAGTGGATCAGATCGTACAGAACATAAGACGAGGCTGTAACAGATATAGCATGACACAGGAGAACCTTCAT
>JAQMYF010000003.1:32719937-32730695 GCA_030014195.1 Neosilurus mollespiculum
CCCCCCCCCCCCGCTCCCTGTCAGTCTTCAATCTTTAATCAAGATGAAAATAAAAATGAATAAATAAATGTACCTTAATTATATATATAAATCTTAATTTTAAGTAAAATAAATAAATCTACTAATTTAAAGATTTGTAACATTCCTATATTGATCAAAAGAAATGTGAAGAAACTGCAAATAAAGATTATTCCAACTGATTATTTTTCTTGAATTATCTAGAATGGTGGGGCCGGTGGTGTAGCGGTTAGGGTGCCGGGCTCACGATCGAGAGATCCTGGGTTCGAATCCCTGTTGGACCCCCACCGTGTTAAAACCCCTGGGCAAGATCTTAACCACAGGTGTGCCTCTGTCCACAATGCAGTATAAATGGGTACCAGTAAAAATACTGGGAACGTAACCTTAAGTCCCATCCAGGAGGAGTTGAACTCCTAGTCGCTTCACACTACAGAAACCAGGGAGAAGCACTGATGAGCCTCTAGGCTCGGGTGTAAAAGCCCAACAGGCTTAACTTACCTATTATCTGTTCATCTCCCCTCTCTCTGTTGGTCTCTGTCTCATCTCCCCTGCTCTTACTGTGTCTTTATCTGCCCCGTCCCTGTCTTTGGTCCTTTCATTCTCTGTATTTATTCCTGTCTTTCTGTCTTTGTCTCCACCTTTCCCTGTCCCTGTCTCCTTGTCTTTGTCCCTCTATGTCTCATTCCCCCTCTGTCCCTGTCTCTCACTGGTTCTGTTCTTGTCTCTATGTCTCTGTCCCTCTTCATCTCTGTGTTCTCCCCTACTTTCCACTGGTCCCTATCTCTGATTTTTAAACACACAGAGAAGTAAGATGATGTTCTAGTTCAGGGGTGTCCAGTCCTGTTCCTGGAGAGCTACCGTCCTGCAGGTTTTCTCCAGGAAAAAAACACCTCTTTTAGCTGATCAAGACCATCTTAAGACAATACTCAGGTGTGCATGATTAGGGTTGATAAAAGAGATTTAAAAACCAGGTTTTGGTGCATTAAGGCTCACTTTTGTGGTAAAAAGTCACAAATATACTTCTGGTTACAATATACAGAAAAAAAAATAGATTAAACGGCCAGCAGAGGGCAGAGTATCTCAGTTCTGATTGTGTGTGTGTGTGTGTGTGTGTGTGTGTGTGTGTGTGTGTGTCAAAGCAAAGTGAGATCTGCAGGGTTTTTTTTTAAAGGAGAAAAAGTTTACATTTAAATGAAAACAATAGAATTATTTTTAAACCTGGACCTTATTTCTCCTTCTTCATTCAGTCATTTGCTAAACCGCTTAATCCTACAAGGGTCATGGGGATGTTGGAGCCTATTTCAGCCAACTCTGTGCGAAGGTGGGGTACACCCTGATCAGCTCACTAGTCCGTCACAGGACCAACAGCCACACCACCATTCGCACTCACACTCCCACTCACACTCCTAAAAGCAATCTGAAACAGCCAATTAGCCTAAACGTCATGTTTTTGGACCGCTGGGGAAAACCTCCACAAGTATGGGTTGAACATGCAAACTCCATACAGAAATGTCCTCGCTGAGTCTGAGGCTCAAACCCAGGACCTCCTTGTTGTTGTGAGGTGGATGTACTAACCACTACACCACTGTGCCACCCCTCTTTAAGACTAGCGTTAGATTTAGGGATAGCAGAGGAATAATCAGCTGCATCACTAATTATGCTAATGGAAGGCTCTCTCTCTCTCTCTGTGTGTGTGTGTGTGTGCATGTCCATACTTGTTGCGGGTAGGAGCGTATTCTAATATGAGGTTAAACCTTTGTACGAGTGCCTTGTTTTCATGACGCAGAACATAATTGCCGCTCACTCTGAGTACCACGGGAGCATTTGAAGATAAGTATCTTTCTCTAACATGTCTCTTTTATCACCTGAAGTGATTCCCTCCCACAAACACCACTTTGATCCTCATTCATTCAAAGATTCTGCTAATTATATTCATCAGAGAGGATGACTCAGGCGCGTGACCTGCACCGGAGTGGGTGGTGGATTATGTAAAACCTCACCGGACTGAGAGCGCTGGATGTATGGCTCGTGAAGGTCAAACGCAGCATGAGATGACATTTGGTGACTGCGGTGAGCGTTACTTCTGGAGAGTAAATCAGGAGGCCTGTTTGCAGCCTCGCATGTCCTTTCTCAAACTCTCGAAGATTCAAACATCCTTTACGGGGGAAAAAAAACCATAAATTTAAAAAGAAAAATCCATGTCAGAAATTCCACTAAGACCTAAACAACATGACACTCCAATGAGCCAGAATTTATCTCAGCAGAAGAGGGAAAGGTACTAATCATAGGATTTCACTTCACCATTGTCCACCTGCTGCTCTCATTCCTTCATTCGTTCCTTCATTCATTCATTTTCTAAGCCACTTAATCCTAATTAGGGTCACGGGGAGGCTGGTGCCCATCTTAGCCGACTCTGGGCGAGGGCGGGGTACATCCTGAACAGCTCGCCAGACCATCACAGGGCACAATCGTTCACACTCACACTCACACCTAGGGGCGATTTGGAACAGTCAGTCAGCCTACTGTGCATGTTTTTGGAATGTGGGAGGAAACCGGAGTACCAAAGTGCCGCCCTGAGAGGTTCATTTAACATTAATGAAAGGAGTTTTCAGCATCAGTGCTTTGTACTATAGAAGGCATGATTATAAAATGAGGCACAGACATGTCCTTCCAGGAGGAGTGAACACTAACATCTGGACCTGTGTTACACGGTTCTGCTCCGAGCTCCTCCCGGATGACAGAACTTCTCACCCTATCTCTGAGGGAGAGTCCCGCTACCCTGCGAAGGAAACTCATGTCAGCTGCTTGTATTCTTCTTCTTTCTGTCACTACCCAAAGCTCGTGCCCATAGTATGTAGGAATGTAGATCGACTGGTAAATTAAGTGCTATCCGGCTTTGCCTTCCGGCTCAGCTCCCTCTTCGCCACGATGGACCGGTCGCTACAAGCTCCGCTTTACAGCAGAGGCCGCACCGATCCGCCTGTCGATCTCCCGCTCTATCCTTCCCTCAACTCGTGAACAAGACCCCGAGATACTTGAACTCCTCTACTTGGGGCAGGACCCTATTATATATAATAAAATTTTTATAATTAACTAAAAAAAAAAGAATCTTCCTTCTGGTTTTTTTTTAAAGGGAGATTTTTGTAAACATGAGAGATATTAATATTTCAAGACTACAATTAAACACATGATGAATTATTGATAAATATAACAAACCTGGGAAATACTGTATCTGTCATAAATCTCTTTCCAGCTGTCACTTGGAGCTGATAAGAGCGGGTGAATAACGAGTATCTGAGTGTTCCAGATCTGATAAAAACCAGGCTGATACTTCTCCAGTTTTCTTCTGGGGAAATGTTAGATCTGATACGGAAAATATTCTGTCTCTGTTTCATCACTGCTGGTAAATAAATGGAAAATGAAACGTGAAGATATCCTTCAGAGTCTCTATTACCGGATAATAATAAAAGTACGAGTGTCACACCAGTCTCTCCACAGTCTCAAATCATCTGATATGCACTGCTGTCCATCAGCATTTCTTAGCTGATATATAAGTGTGCATCAGGTGTGACGATGACGAGAAGTAATGAAGAAGAAGAGTGATGAAGAGGAAGCGGTTTGATGATGAAGAGGAGTGATGAGGAGGAGGAAGAGGAGATGAAGAGGAAGAGGAGAGGAAGAGGAGTGATGAAGAGGAAGAGTAATGAAGAAGAGGAGTGATGAAGAGGACATGGTGTGATGATGAAGAGGAAGAGGAGATGAGGAGGAAGAGGAGATGAAGAAGAAGAGGAGATGAAGAGGAAGAGGAGTGATGAGAGGAAGAGGAGATGAAGAGGAAGAGGAGTGATGAAGAAGAAGAGCAATGAAGAAGAGGAGTGATGATGAAGAGGAAGCGGTGTGATGATGAAGAGGAGTGATAATGAGGAGGAAGAGGAGATGAAGAGGAAGAGGAGTGATGAAGAGGAAGCAGTGTGATGATGAAGAGGAGTGATGATGAAGAGGAAGAGGGGATAAAGAGGAAGAGGAGATGAAGAGGAAGAGGAGTGATGAGAGGAAGAGGAGTGATGAAGAGGAAGCAGTGTGATGATGAAGGGGAAGATGAGATGCAGAGGAAGAGGAGATGAAGAGGAAGAGGAGTGATGAGAGGAAGAGGAAGAGGAGTGATGAAGAGGAAGCAGTGTGATGATGAAGAGGAGATGAAGAGGAAGAGGAGTGATGAGAGGAAGAGGAGTGATGAAGAGGAAGCAGTGTGATGATGAAGAGGAGTGATGATGAAGAGGACTGCTACTTGTTGCATTTAGGAAATGATGTCACAGAGCGATTGGAATCTCTGAAGATGTCTCCGAGTTGTATTTTTCACCACGCCTTCTTTCCTGCGAGACTTTTTTTTGCGATTTTTGTCGATATCGTAACTTAAATTGCTGCCAAAAGTCATTCCGCATCGCTCCCACTATTAGTTCTGGTATAAACTCCGCAAACACCAAGTACACAGAACAAGAGGCGCATGAGATACAGCTACTGTCAACTGTTCAATCCCCAGTTTAGAGCTTATAACAGCTAGAAAACATACATAGTGCAAAATGGTCTTCAGTACTGAGGTGAATATTCCGACTGTTAGATAAAAACGTTTTTTATTCTTATTTACAGTAACAGCGAACAAAGCTCCCAGATCCACTCTTACTGTGGTCATAAGGTGTGAGTAATGCGATAGGACAGACTCTTCAGTGTGATGCATCATGTGATTCACAAAAACAAAACCTGATGACATCATAAAAACCCAGCACCTGAGTGAAATCAGGTACCCGTCAGTAGTGAGTGGAATAAAGCAGGTCAGAGTGGGTCATTATGGGAATGGCAGTTCTTCATAGGGCAGCATGTAGAGTACAAACACTCACACACCTGTTCACACCTGGGGGGGAATTTAAGAGTAGCCAATTCACCCACTATCATGTGGGAGAAAACCGGGAGACCCTGACGGACCTGAACAGGAATTCCACATAGACAGTATCAGAATCAGAATCAGAATACTTTATTGAGCCCGCAGAAACCTGTGTTAGCACGTCCGCCTCACATCAAGAAGGTCCTGGGTTCGAATCCCGGGCTCGGTGGTTTCTGTGTGGAGTTTGCATGTTCTCACCGTGCCTGTGCGGGTTTCCTCCGGGTACCCCGGTTTCCTCCCACAGTCCAAAAACATGCACAGTAGGCTAACTGACTGTTCCAGATCAACCCCAAGGTGTGAGTGTGGGTGTGAGTGGTTGTATGTGTGTTACCCTGCAATGGTCTGGCGAGCTGTTGGTGAAAAAATAAGAACTGGGTTGTGACCTTCAGGTTTCTGGGAACTACAGTCTCACACGAACTAAAGTGGTCGCTTTACATCAACACTGTACAGAAGAAGACCCAGCAGAGGTTGTATTTCCTGCGATCACTTTCTTCGCCGCCATCGTACAGTCTACCCTCTGCACATCCATCACTGTCTGGTCTGGATCGGCCACTAAACCGGACAGGATCAGACTGCAGCGGACAATCAGGTCTGCAGAGAGGATCATCTGGGCCGACCTACCCTCCATCCAGGACTTGTACCAGTCCAGGGTCAGAAAAAGGGCAGGTAGCATGTCTGCAGACCCCTCACATCCCACGAATAGACTATTCAAACTTCTCCCTTCTGGAAAGCGTTGACACAGAGACGATGGCTTTTGGTTAAATTTCTAGTATGAAAAACTATAGGTGTTTGTCCATCGTCTCGATCCAAGCACTACCCGGGTTTGTGAGGTGGATAATGTATATTATACTGAGATAGTGGACCTATCAGATTGTGCCGTGGACCTGTATTCTGAGTTCATCATGAATTTCTAGTAGCAGTAACTGTCGACTTTGAACACTTCCTCCACTTAACAAACAGGCACCAGGGCCAAAGGTCCGGGACTGCTTTCACAGCTAACCCTCATGTCTGAGGGCCGTTTCCTCTATCCGCCACCTTAGGACCCGGTGGATGGGAGTTGTACCGTCTGGGAAACCTGATGCTATCATAAAGGTTGGCAGGTCGAACACAACATTTAGGAAGGTGCTCGAAGAAGGTACTGGATTGGAAGGGAAAGAACTTTTGACAGCAGTGTTGGACCCAGGGAACTGGAGGAAGAATCTCATTCATGACACCGATTAAATCAGATGCGCTTAAGACCGAGACAGGTTTGGCGTCCCTCTGGCACCTCTGTGTCTCCCTCATGCTCTTCTCTGGGTGCAGAATTTATTTCACTGATTTGGCTGTATAGTCCCTGTTCCATGTGTTCTCTGTTCCTGTCCCCCAGACCCACCCCCCCCCCCAGGCAAGAATAGTGAAATAGAGATGAGAGCGAAATCAAATGAAAAAACCTGTTTAAGAAGTTAAATGTTGATAAAAAAAAAAAGAGTACGAAGCATATAAACAGAGAAAGATGTTCAGACTTACACAGCTGACACCATCACTCTGTGGGCCACACTGTGGGCTTTCATTCACAACGCAGTTTCAGCTGGGAGTCATTTTAATGGGCAGGTTTCCTTTTGAACCATGCAATGTTTATTCATTATTTCCAACTTGAACCATCATCATGCCTGGCAAAAATGCACGCCGTTTACATCCTACAAGGGTTGGAAAGATTTGTGAGCATATGGTGGCGTAAATTATTTTAAAACATGTTCTTGTATAATTCATTTACAGGCTACTTTTATAGTAAACATGTTTTGTATATTAAACTCTTTGATTCTACATTAAAACCTGAATCCTGTTTTGTGCACCAATAAAAGAACCTGTCCAATTATAAATTACAGTGTCATAAGTACCACATGTTTTCACCACCCAGCCACATCTCAGATTTGTGACATCATGTTATGCACACGTTGGTGTAGATTCTCAATCATCCAGGTCATGGTAATCCTAAAAAGCTTGAGTCGAGGCAACTGGACTTCTTTTTTGTGTTTTTTTGAAGATGTTTCGCTTCTAATCCAAAAAGCTTCGTCAGTTAGAAAATCTGGTGGAGAGTTCCACCAGGAAAAAACTCTCAAGTCACATGCTTTCACTGTTATGAAGGCAGTTTAAAGTAACAGAAAGATCCTTTTTTTTCCACCAATAAGGTGCTGGAATAGGGCTCTATTAAACATTTTAAGATTATAACACAGAGTACATAAAATTTATTGGAATGACTAGGTACAGCTGCCAGTGTGCCACTGTTGGGCCCTTGGTTAAGGCTCTTAACCCTGACTCACTCACATACCTGCTTTGATTGTGCTGACTCAGGTGTAAATTGCTTTGAATGAAAGCCTTTTGTGTAAAAGATTTTTAAGAGACAGAACTGAAGTGGAACAGCCTACATTTGAGAATGCTACTCAAGCGATTAAAACAGCGGACTACAACAGGACCTAAAAGACGTGTGTCGTATCCTCAGCCTGTTTCTTCAGCATTTTAGGACTTGATACACTTCCCAGCAACCATTGCACCTACAACAGTCACAAGACTGGTCACAGGTTTAGGCAGAACTCCTGTTTGGCATCCGCCTTATTACCAGCTGTATATAAGGACTCTGTTTCGGCATGCTCGTTCTGGAATAGATCACTGAACGTCTCATCCAAGCCTTAGTTATTCTGCCATGTGTTTCTGTGAACAACCCAGTCTGAACCCATCCACTTACATGCCCAGACTTCGACATTGTGTTTCCGTGTATATCTCTGCCGGCCTTGTCTACCTTGCTTTTGGATGATCTCTTCTGTGTTGTTTGTCTGATCGTTTGACCTGTGCCTGTCCTGTATTTATGAACCTTGAACCGTGTTTTGGTATTGTCTGCCTGGTTTACATCATTCAACCCTTTTATCTGCACATGCCACACATCCTCTCTGTCTCCAGCCTCACATGTGACAACACGATCCAGGATTCAGACTGTAAATGCAAAATAACTAATATAGGTATTTACATGTGCACGGCAGTCTATGGCATCCTATAGTAAAAATAATGAGACAATGAGTAAAAGGATGATGATATGGTGGAATAGGTGGCGTTGCCACCTCAAGCTTGATCCTGATCTTGGATTACTGACCGTACATCTACACTGTAGTCTTGTTTCTGACGGATTTTCTATTTTTTCCTGAAACTCCACCTCAAGGTCAGTGTTCCTGGGATGGGCTTTGGGTACACCACAACCCTGGATAAGGTGCTTACTGAAGCTGAATGATTAGCCTAAATAAATCTATTCAATTCAATTCAATTCAGTTTTATTTGTATAGCGCTTTTTACAACTGATATTGTCCCAAAGCAGCGTTACATAGTAAATTTTTTTATAAACCCTACACATCATCAACGAGCAAGTCCGCGACGATGGTGGCAATGAAAAAACTCCCTCACACGACACGAGCAAGAAACCTTGAGATCAGTATTCATGTACTGTACATTTTAGGAATATTTATCATATTTAAAGATTGGTCTGTATTAGTTAGATCAAAATGAGGCCTAAATGTTTATTCTAGATCACATCTGTGCAACATTCATTCATTTATTTTCAGTAAGCACTTTCTCCTGATTAGGTCTGGAGTGAATCCGACGCTCATGCCAGGAACGCTGGGTGTATTTATTTATTTATTTTCAAAGTTTATTTGCATAGTGATTTCAACAACAGACATTGATCTAACGCCAAAAATACAGATTGAATTCTAAATCCCTAATGATTAAACCAGATGTGATCGATGGCAAAACTCCCTTAGACAACATAATAAAAAGGTTTTGAGAGGAAACAGATTTAATATCAAAGCAGTCCTCTTCTGGGTGACTGGATAGTGCAATACAGAAGAAGGGCAAGCAATGCTAAACGTGGTGAAGATGTACAGGTTATGATCATGTAAACAAGACAGATTTGGTGAACTGCAGTTCTTCTGTGCAGGGCACATCTCTGGGATAGACATGAGATTAGTATATACTACATGTGAACACTGTGATCTGATTGGTCCACTATCAAAGGATTTTAAAAAAATTTCCCAAATGAATAATCCACACAATCACATTTTGCCATGGTCACTCAGGGCAGGTGGTGTCATTGTAATCAAGCTTTAAAATGGAAAAATAAACCATAAAAATCTTGTTTTAGTTTGTTTTCTTTTATACTAAAACTTTGAATTAGCATAAAAACAAACTTTTATGAAGTGTAGTTTAATGTTCATTAGCTACACTGCACTTAGGTCGGCACAGAGAACTCACCCGCCCTGCCCTTACAATGGTTCATTCATTCATTCATCTTCTAATCTGCTTAATCCTAATTAGGGTCGCGGGGAGGCTGGCGCCCATCTCAGCCGACTCTGGGCGAGGGCTGGGTACACCCTGAACAGCTCACTGGGCCATCTCAGGGCAGCACACGTACAACCATTCACACTCACACCTAGGGGCAATTTGGAACAGCCAACTGTGCATGTCTTTCGACTGTGGGAGGAAACCAGAGTACCTAGAGGAAACACTCGCAAGCACGAGCAGAACATGCAAACATACACACAGAAATGTCCGAACCCGGGAATCGAACTCAGGCCTTCTTGCTGTGAGGCAGACATGCTATCCATTACACCACCACGCCACACCATTATAATGGTTACATTATGCAAAAATATGCATCTTGTTGTTGTTTGCTTTTCTTTATGGTTCCATGTAGTATGTACTAAAACCCTAAAAGGAGTTTGAAGGAAAGCCGTTACGCAGCAATTATGTACCTGCTAGTGCATGCACACAGAGCTCACCTGCATGTGTCTCGATTTTAAAAATGTAAAACACACCATTACAATCTAGTTTTACCCAGATTGATTGATTGATTGATTTATTTATTTATTTTTCTTATCTCTTAGACTGTTCAGCTTCATCTTCATCTTCAGAGATTGAAGTGAATGATTTTTAATTATCCACAGGAGCAAAGTCGATTCATAAAGTGATTCTCCTGATTCAGTGAGTAGGTGATTCATATGTGATTCAGAGGTGATTCATTGCACACAGAACATAAAAGCAATTTTTTAGAGGGCTTATCTGTATACACTGTCATGTCAATATTACAAAGGTCGATTTTGCAATACCATACATCGAGAAACATAATGAAGTTGCAGGGATTGCAAAAGTGTTACTGATTACTGTAGTTCTTTTAAAAAAATCATCTGGACTCACTTTTCTTCATTTAAGTTTCATTTGTAGGTCTGGAGTAAGTCAGATAAATCGAAGCCAACCCTTAAATTACTACTCCTTCTCAATGCTTTGGAATGATTTCCCTCTTGAATAATCAGTTTTATTTTAACAGTTTTGTGTTTATTTAATTATACATTAATCAGCCATAATATTAACACCACCTAACTGGTCTGCGGTAAAGCAGCCTCATATACAGCATGCTGCAATACACTGTGTCTTCGGACCCATTTCTATCATAACCAGCATTAACAGTGTCGGCAGTTTGTGCTACCGCAGCTCTTCTGTGGAATCAGACCAGACTAAACACCTTCGATCCCCACACACATCACTGAGCCTTGGGTACCCATGACTCTCTTGTCAGTTCACTGGTTGTCCTTCCTTGGACCACCTTTGGTATTTACTTATCACTGCATTCCAGGAACCACCTCCATAAGACCTGCTGTTTTAGAGACGAACAGACCCCAGTCATTTAACCACCACAATGTGGCTCTTTAGCAACTACACTGTGGCACTCACATACTTATGCTTACTCAATTTAAACAGATCAACTTCAAAAACATTATATA
>JAQMYF010000003.1:32737320-32749942 GCA_030014195.1 Neosilurus mollespiculum
CCCTCCCTGGTCGGTGGTGGTCGTGTGATAGAGAAGGCAAAAAGTTGATGGGTGGGAATTGGATACGACTAAATTAGAGGAGAAAAATGGGGAAAAATCCAAAAAAAAAAAAAAAAGTCTCTTTAACTCACTCTTAAGACTTTAAGTATAAACCACATGGAAACATAAAGAAAAGCAAACTAAAACTAGATTTTTGTAGATATACAGTATATTATTATTATTATTATTATTATTATGTGTTACTATGTAGCTAACGGTGTCTGGCCTACTCACTCAGAGTTTAGTATGTATTACATGGGAACATATGTAAATCCCGCCCTGTAGAGGTGTTTAGTATATACTTTGCAGGAACACAAGAAAAAAACTGGAGTTAGATGAATGGTTTATTTATGTTTAAAGCCTGACGTGGTGATTCCACCTGCTCGAAGTGATCAGAGCAAACTGTGAGTCAGCGGTTTTGATTCAAGCATTATCTATTTGGGATGATTCCTAATAACTGACGTAGTGAGCCAGTCAGATCGCACTGTTCCCATGTAGTGTATATACTAATAAAATAATCCTGGACTCCTGTTAGCATTCTGAACACGACTGAAATGCAGAGGGTTATTTTTAAAAAAATATATAATTTGTTATACTGTATTAATCTCGCAAGGGAAATTATTACCTCTGCATTTAACTCATCCAAAGTGAGCACACACACACGTAAACCGTGAGCACAAACACACACACACACACGCAGAGCAGCGGGCTGCCACACACATTGCGGTGCCCGGAGAGCAGTTGGTGGTTCGGTACCTTGCTCAAGGACACTTCAGTCATGAAGGTGGAGGAAGGGAAGGTGCAGCTCACTCCCCCCACCACACATTTTTCCTGCTGGTTCGGGAATCGAACCTTTCAGTCCCGAACCAGCTTCTCTAATTATTAGGCTACGACTGCCCCCAATCTGGTTTAATATCCAATCTGAGGAAAACAGTGGTAGGAGAACTCTAAAGTACAATTCTGAAAAGTGTCTCTGAAGTGTAAAAAATAGCAAACAACCATAAATCATTAACAATCCCACCTAAAAAATCAGAACAATTAACTGGTTCCAGACTATAGTTTTAATATCTACCATATGCTAATTCCACAAGTGGGATGCAAAAATAAATAGCAGGAAAGTTCATGTATAGAGATGACACTCAATTAAACAAAACATTTCATATTATTTCCATATTCCTCATCACCTACATCGTTTATGAGCCCCTGTGTGTGTTAATCAGTGGCCTCAGTGGTTGTCCATGCCAGACGCCTGATCTGGGCTTTACACACAAACACACACACACACACACACACACACACACACACACAGTACACTCCCTTGAGTTTACACGGAACAGTGCAAATAAAAAAAAACATTCAATGAGCAGAAACACCTCTTTGGAAAGAGAGGTCAGACGAGAATTGCTAGACTCATTAAACTCAAATAATCATTCTTTATATCCGCGCTGAGCCGAAAAGCGTCTTGCACACAACACACCGAGCCTTGAACCTCAGCCGATAAAATACAGGTACATTCTTGTCTCTTTATCATGATCAGGACTCTTAGGCTACAGTGAGCTCAGGCTCACCCACACCGGACAGTTGAGGATGACAGTTGGGGACGACTGTCCCTCTTACCCAGAGCACACGGTGTTATTCTCTCTTAGACTCTTGTTGTCCCATATGAGGTGCAAAACTTTAAAAGAGCCATTTAAGAGATCACCCCCACCCCCCACACTCATTATTAGACCAGTTTGGGATAAGACGGTGATCACATGTTCCCAGTCCCAGTCCATGTGCTCCTGCTTAAGCAGCTTAATGAGTTCCTTGGATTCTTGCATCGATGAGACTTTTCTCCTTCAAAGCTCTTTTTAATGCCTGGCTCTGAGATGCTTCAAGTTATTTCCTCAAACGATTTTTTTTTTTTGTTCACTGACCAACTGGTGATGTCAAAACATACAAAAATTTACTAGTGACATGAACTTCTCATCTGATAGCTTGGAGAGGAACCCACACCACACCCAGCATCCATCTTCTGAGATGATCGGTGCGTCTACTGTGCAGGCTGATAAGCGACTTTCTCTTTTTTTCTTTCTTTTCTTTCTTTTTTTTTTTTAATTTTTTTTTAAAACTTCAGTGCTGAAGTTCTGAAGAGGAAGTGAAGACCAAACACAGGGGCACATGAAGTAGCATCATTAGTAAATATAAAGTAACACATAAAAAGGTCCTGTGTGATGTTAATACTCATTTGGCCTGGAGAAGGGCGCACCTATTAATGTGACTTGAAGTGTTTGTGTGGTGTTTATTTATTTTAAAAGACCATATGTCTTTTCATAAATATTTTATTAGGCGAGAACACATGGAGAGCGCAATCCTTGCCAAGCGCAGCAGTCCTCCATATTAACGAAAATGACAAAACTCTAATTTTCTAATTTTACCATGTTAAAAAACTCCTGGATCCAGAATTTGATCCAGATCATCTCCCAAAGTTAATTAGAGTCTTCATTCTGCAGCTCTGGTACAAATTTCATGTGGATAAATGTGTTTGTGTTTTTTTTTTTTTTTTTTTTTTTTTTTTTTTTGTCTGCAGAGATCTGAACAATAAAGCAAACCGCACGAAGAACTCCAAAGCCAAAATTGAGTTGCTCGGCTCATACGATCCTGAAAAACAACTCATTATTGAAGATCCCTACTATGTAAGTCTATACACACACACACACACACACACACACACACGTTTCTGGCATATATACCAACTGGCTGTTTTATAAGAAACACCTGCACACCCACTCATTATTCAAGCCGATATCCAATCATGTGGTGAGAATTCATTCAGCTACAGGTCACAACCCGAAGAAACTAAACTGAAGAGGTTTACGATTGGTACAAAGACCTGGCTACGTGGCACCCGATGTGATCTGCCGTTGTGGTTCATCTTTCCTCAGGATTTATTGTATTGTGTGTTTGAGATGCTTTTCTGCTCACCTCCGCTGTATCGACTGGTTATTAGGGTTACCGTAAAGCTCCTGTCGGCTCGAGTTAATTAGTTGCTTGATGCGAACTTTAGCTGAAACTCGTAACTTGTATCATGTATTCGGCTGCGTGGTGGATTATGATTGGCTGATCAGATCAGACATTTACATAAACATTTAATGGTACAGGTGTTCCTGTTGAAGTGGCTGGTGAATTCCACGGTCACATGTAACTAGTTGTATCTGCAGTAGCCGACCAAAAGTATTACATCATCATGTTCATGAAAATGTAGCTCTGAGCTCATCCAGCTCACGGTGTATTCATTACAGATCTGATTTAAGGAGCGAGGCTCTTCCTGATAGGGTGGATAGGTGCTTCAGAGTGAAAGGGATTGATCTTTTCAGGAACTTGGAAAGAACCGCAGTAGAAAGAAAGCTGAGTAACATCGTCACGTCTCCACCTCAGTCCAAATTGCTGGCCTTGAACTCCCAGACGCTTCACGCTACAGAAACCGGGGATAAGCTCCGCCCTGATGAGCCAGTAGGCTCGGTTGTAAACGCCCAACAGACTTTACCTTTCTCAGAGTTAAACGTGTTAAAAAAGACAAAAAAAAAAAATCAAGGCTTGTTCATGTGACGTGATAGAAAACGCCACAGCTCACATCCAAACTTTGGTCAAATTCTCAAAGAAAAACACAGTGGCCCTTGATAACTGAGTCATATAACAGGCTGCGTGTTTAATTTTTATTATCTATTTCCCCCCGTGCTGCCACATGTGGTGATGTAATCAAAAATCAGAAGCTTAGCTAAGATGCGGGCAAAAGTCACTACATTGTGATGGAAGATTAAGACTGTTGTTATTTTAAGAGATTGATTTTGATGGATTGTTTGCAGTGCAAACACAGATGTGAACTAGAAAAATAAAAGAAATGGTCTGTTTTGATTTTCGCGCCATGCTTGGATTTGGATCTGCCAAAGATTTATTTACTAACTTACTTATTTATTTATTTTTACTAAAGGACACTGAAATTTATATTTAGGGGTTTTTTTTGTTTGTTTTTTTTTTTTGTTTTTTTTTTGTATATTCACTGCTGCTCTGTACAAAAGATATTATGAACAGGACGTCTAACACAAACCATTCAGTTCAGGGTCATGATTAACCGCTCACCCTTAATAATATGGCAGAGTTAATTCCTCTCCACTTGGCCTTTGTGGAGAAAAGCCGTCAGGACGCAAGTGGCAGTCAGCTATTGTTGCAGCTCTGCTGTTGTTGGGCCTCGGAACAGGTTGGTGACGGTAAATGAGTTCATCGTCAAGCAGCAAGAAAGCTTGAGCCTTATATATCCTCAGACATGTTAGGAAACAGGCTAAAGGTTCTGGATTGGTTCTAAAGCCAATAAAGGGTATTATACACCAAATAAATAAATAAATAAATACAAAAAAAAAAAAAAGAGTACATTGACAGTGAAATGCATTAATATTTTATATATATATTTAATAGTGTAACTATTGTTGTGAAATATTGACAGATGGACAGATGTAATAAGAAAGGGAACGTCGATATCCTTCACTGATCCCCCGTCAGGGTTTATTTCACAATAACGACCTGCTGGTCCTCATCCACTGTTTATACTGCTGCTTACAAAACACTGAGTTTAAAGTGAAATGAAAGAAAGCCATTAAGATTCTCTAGTTACACTGAAAATGTGTATATTTTCATCATCAGGTGGTTTTTATTTACGTTTTCAAAGTCACAGTCTACTAAAACGCGTCCGATAGTTTGCATTAGTCTGTTCGAAAAGGCCGCCGTTTGTAGTTCGTTTTAACTCTCGCGAGAATAGGACGTGGATGTTTCACTTTTAATAAGGCAATAAAAACAGTATACTGATATTAAACTAACAAATCAGATATAAACTATTGAGCTTCTGAGTAAAATAAAACTCAGCACATCTGCACGTAATACTGCATTACATTTACACACATCTCACCGACGTCTCCTCGTTTACATGAACGCATGGTATGTACCACAGTACATTTAATGCACAACACTTCCACAGTAACTGTTTATTCGTCACCCCCACCCCACTCTTTTTGCAGTACAATGTCGCCCCCTATGTGGTGATCTTTTACTCGTGGGGTTTTTTTAATAAGATGATTATATTAACAATAGCGTGTTTTAATGTGCAAAGACATATTTGGTGTTTGGAAGCTTTTATTAAATGTGACCCAGTCTGGCAAAATGAGTCACAGTGACCAAAAATTCAAAATTGAGTTAGCCAAACCATTTAAAAGAGGAGACTCTAAGCTTTAAAATGGTATGGCTCAATTTTGAATTTTTGGTCACTGTGACTCATTTTGCCAGACTGGGTCACAAATTTGATTTTAGTTCCTCGTCAAAGGATTTTCTAAATAATTTTACCTGCTGAATACCAGAACTGACTATTCCAAACTGAACACTGAAGTGAGCCGTGTAATAAATGCCAAGTAAACCCTGACGGGGATCGTCAGTCACCCTGAAGGGGTTTGTTTCATCATAAACGGACTTGCTCTGCTTTACCCCGAATATTACACTAAATATTCATAAACATTCTAAAGAAATTATTTTGACACGCCGTGTTGATTTAAAAATACATTTATTGCTTCTGCTAATGACGTGGCCCATAGCAACAGTCTCTTATCCTTAGCGACAGTGAATGCCATAATTGACCAATCAGAATCAAGTATGTAGTAACACACACACACACATTAATTCATACCTAGGGACACTTTAGAGTCACCAGTCCACCTGTTGCACTTTGTTGTTACACTTTCAGGTTTTTTTTTTTTTTTTTTTTTTAAGATGGGACGAAACTGGAGAACCCTGAGGAAACCTGTGTGGACAGGTGCAAAATGCCGTACAGAGAGTAAAATCTGTGATGTGATTGTACACCCTGACTATACAGCAAACCACACATGATTTCTGCTTGTTTTTTTTTTGTTTTGCAGGGAAACGATCAGGACTTTGAGCGGGTGTACGAGCAGTGTGTACGGTGCTGCAGAGCCTTTCTGGAGAAAAACTCCTAACACACACACACACACACACACACACACACACACACACACACACACACACCCATGTAGCTGTTTTATTCTAAAATATGTGTGATGAGTATTATAATATGAATAACAGATTGCACTAATGGGTTTTACCCCCCACACCCACCCGCTGTGGGAGAGGGATGTCCTAATTGAAAGATAACGTTTATGTGAACGTGAGTTGTGTGCTGCTTCTACAAATCTGCGTTTGACATGTTGACCCTTTCATCCGTAGGAAAAAAAAAAAACAATAAACCAAATAAGAGGACGTAAATAATCTGAGCGTCCGAGTTTCTTTAATCGGTTTTTAAAGAATTCCCGTGACTAATAACGTGCACTGGGAGTTCTGGAGACTAAATCTAAATCTCTTGTCCTCCCTTCCTCCCCTTTCCAGTGCCGTTATGGATCAGTCTCCATAATAACAAACATCAATTGTTCACATTTCCGCCTCGGCCGATTGCGGCTGAACTTTCGCCGTTTAATCGGAAAGGAGAATGGGCAGGAACTGGTGTAAATCAGATCTGCACTGGAAAATAGGAAGGATAGATGGTCAAGGACTTAATTGCTTTTTTCTTTCATCTGTGCTTTTTTTTTCCCCCACTCTCTCTTTCCTCCTCAGGGCTGCGGCGTTACAGCTTTCTAGAGATTTCTGTTCGAATAGAGAGTTAGGCTTGTGTCCGAGTTCCATCTAAACTCGCTGGAATAGTTTCTGTTAAAGCTTTTACACGTGCAGCGTTTGAGTTTATTACATGTTCATGTAAAAGGCTGATCATCCAGGGTGGATTGTACAGCTTTAGTCACTTTACCTACATTTGGCTTTAAAAGCTTTTGGGATTCGACAGTCACCTCATTTCTCTATTAAACAAAAACAAAACCTTGTGTGCCGCATTTAAGTTTTCAAAAAGTTCTGATGAGAAACTGGGTTTTAATTATTATTTATTTTTTTTAATCTGGCCTGAATTGAAATAGTACATGAGGTATGAGATGCTTTTATTCTCCATCCTTTTGGGAAATCTTTAAAAAGGAAAACCCAACAACTTAATAAGAAAATTATAATTTAAAAAACACTACCAGCTTCTAAAAAGGATTATTTGTTACACTGGGGCCACGATTTCAACAATTCCAAAAAGTGCAGCTCCAGGATTTCTGAGCACGCTTGAAGAACATCATCCAAGAGATGAAACTTCTCGGGTTTAAGTTCATCTACGTCTTTTACGCTCTGTTAAGGTCTGTTAAAGTCGACAACCACGCCCACATCCTATCATGATCAGCATCAAGTCGTATTAAATCGTGACAAAATTTGACACACTCGCGCTCATCTCTCTCAAAACGTGGAGATCGTGGCCCCAGTGTAAACCGCGGCTAATTCGACCTTCTGATTATTTTTTTTCTTCAGAAAGAAACCTTAAAAGGGTCTAGGTCCCTCTTTCCCAGAATCCTCTGCACCAAGTATTTTTTCTAACAGCGTGCCCATAAATGCTTTTGTATCCATTATAAAAAAAAAAAACCCTCACATTTTTGACATTTTTTGGTTCATTCTAGAACCATAATTCACAAGAAAAATCTACACTGCAAGAAAAAAAAAAAAAAAGATTAAAGAACCTTAAAGAGGAAGTTGGACAAAGTTCACTCACTCACTCGTCAAACCACTTAATCCTAATTAGGGTCGCGGGGAGGCTGGCACCCGTCTCAGCTGACTCTGGGCGAGGGCGGGGTACACCCTGAACAGCTCGCCAGGCCATCGCAGGGCAACACACACACAAACATTCACACTCACTCTCACACCTAGGGGTGATTTGGAACAGCCAATCAGCCTACTGTGCATGTTTTTGGACTTTGGGAGGAAACTGGAGTACCCGGAGGAAACCCACACAGGCACGGGGAGAACATGCAAACTCCACACAGGAACGCCCTCACCGAGCCCGGGATTCGAACCTTCTTGCTGTGAGGCAGACGTGCTGATCACTCCACCACCGCGCTGCCTGTAAAGACCTGGCTGTGGATCTTCTTTATGACAGGTTTCGTTTTTTTTTTTTTTTTTTTTTTTATATCATCCCAGGAATGATTCGTGGTCACTGTTTGTAACAATCATATAATTTATTTAAATATAATTTCTCTTAAATATTTATACGTATCTCAACATGTCACTGATCTATCAGACCAGTGCAGTGCTCCGCTCGTTACAGCGACTTCATCTCCTTTATGTACAGTATTTACACACCGATTTTTCTCTTGTACCTTTATACATGTACATCAAAATATATGGGCTATATTTCCTCTTACACACACACACACACACACACACACTCTGGTCAGCAAACATGGCCATTTCGCAGATGTGCTGTAGAGTTGAAGTGTGTTGGGATAAAAATAAGTTAGCGGTTATGTTTTAGGAAGCAGGAAGTCCTTGATCAGGAAATAAACACCGTCTTTCTTTCTTTTTGTCGCCACTTTTTTCACACTGAAAGTGAAATATTGACCTCAAGAGAGTCATTATCTTATCGGGACAAAATAAAAAGCCAAGGTGGTCCTTCTGTCTTTCTCTCATCAAATCCTGGGTGAGGTCAAAATCTTTTGATGCAGCTCCGTTGAGTTCGAATCTCAAACAAGTTTACGATGAATACGTCCATTTTTCGCCATCATCATCTCCACAATGTGCTCCATCTGTTCTTTGTCCACGTGACCTCGGCATCAGTGAAGTCGTATCCCGGACATGATTTCCTGGTTAGATTGAACAACGAAGACAGTCGGTCTTGTCCAAAAAGGAACGTGACAATTTTTCCGCATAGTCCCTTCCTCCTCTGGTTTGGCATGAACCTGCTGGAGAAGGGAGGAAGTTAAAACCTGTGTTGTACCAAACTTGGCTTGAACTTCTGTAAATCTTGGATGTTTCTGAGAAGTCTATGAAGTGCCAGGAAAGCTGACAAACATTTGAACGCATGATTTTATTATTTCAGGAACGCCATGACTGCTGAACTCATTCATTTGATGAATCTCTTAATACTTCTACGATCGCGGGGAGGCTGGCACCTACTCACAGCCGAGTTTAGGATGCAGAAGGAAACCAGAGAACCCAGAGAAAAAACCCCAGCTGACGATCAAACTTGACACCGGGAAACTTTGACATGCTAATGCTTAACACAGTACAATTGTCATTTATTTATATATTTATTTATGTGTCATGGGCAGGCTGGAGCCTATCTCAGCCAACTCTGGGTGAAGGCATGGTACACCCTGAACAGCTCGCTAGTCCATTGCAGGGCAACATACACATCCATTCACACTCACACCCAGGGGCAATCTGGGACAATTAACCTAATACGCATGTCTTTGGACTGTGGGAGGAAACCCTTACAGACACTGGGAGACCCCCACACAGAACGCCTTTGCCGAGCCTGGGACTTAAACCCACTATTTTCCTAAGTTTAATGAATTCAAAGCTTGCAATGTTTCCTCGACCTTTTAATAATCACAGATCCAAAGACGCCTTGAATTCCACATTTCCAGCCAGTAAATAAGGGCGTATCCCAAGCTCCCAGCTGGAAGATCTACAACCCTGAAGTCTCTCTCCAACCCTAATCATGCCCACCTGACCATCTAATCACCAAATCAAGACCTCAACTAATGCATGAAGGTGATGATTAGATCTGCCAGGTGGGCATCATTATGGTTGGCACCCATAAGTTTTCAGGAGGGAGGTAGATCTCCAGGAACAGGGTTGGGCCCCACTGATCTGACAATGTGTGTGTGAGGGAGGGAGAGAGAGAGAGAGAGAGAGAGAGAGTGAGTGAGTGAGTGAGTGAGTGTGTGTATGTGTGTGTGTATGCAGGCGTTGTAGCAGGTAATGTTGCTTCCAAACAGCTCCAGGATCCCCGAGTCACTGTTGAGATCTGGTTACTGTCTGTGTAGTTTCACACCATTTCCCCCCCATGTCCATGTGGGTGTCCTTTGGGTTCTCTAGTTTTCTCCCACATCCCAAAGACATCAGTAAACAGGCCGACTACTCTAAATTACCGCTCTACCGGTTCCCAGGAGAGACTCCAGCTCAACCGTGATCCTTAGAGCTCTTGGGGTGTATGGAGTATCAAAAGAAATAATAGAATTTTCTCCCCACATGCCTGTGTTTAGGAGACAAGGCTCGCATTCTTCTGGAAAATTACAGGGAGGGGAAAAAAACCCATCATTCATACTGAAAGAGTACCTGGTTGAAGTTAGCTCTCTAGGCACCGCGGACTCCCAGCTAGCCGAGTGAGAAGCCGTGCACATCTCCGATAATCTGAGGATAAAGCAAAGACACACAAGATGAAATTCTGGCACAAAGTATGATTTATATCCGATGCTGTTCACGTCTGGGCGTGTTGTATGGGTTCGGAGTCTTGCTAATGACAAAACGCTCCAGACTTTTTGGGGAAAGTTTTCACAAGATCGCTGTCACATGTAAAACAGAACCAGTACTTCCTGTAACTCTTTTAAATGTTGTTGGCAGCCTCCTGGATCAGTTTTGGAGGGATGTCCATATTGTCTTCGCTGTGTTTGATGGTATATGTAACCTTGGAAATTTCGTGTACCCTTCTCCTGACTGATGTTTTGGAAGCTCTTCGGATTTTTGCTGTCAGATGCAACCGAGCTCATGACAGAAAAATCCCACTAAAGCACCTGAAGGTTATTTGGGGCTCATCACAATCATTTTAATTGATGGCAGGTGTGTCCCAACTAATATTTAACATGACGTTCTTGTTGAACACAGCCACACAACCAATTATAAGAGGGTGTGGCCACTTATGCAACCGCATTATTTTAGTTTATTTTGTCTGAAAGATTTCTGGGTTGTAGTTTTTTTTTTTGTTTTTTTTTACCCCAATTGTACAGAGTATAGGTCACATTTAAGGCGGAATTATTTATTTATTTACATCACAAAAACCTGGCATTTTGACAGAGGTGTCCAGACTTCTTTTATCCCATTTATTAAAAAAAAAATGAATTCTTATGAAATGCACACAACACCATAAACCAGCTTTTCCTCTTACACACACACACCCGGTTGCATTATCAGGACATTTCGGATGTCTGAATTTGTCTCCAGGTAAAATAAATCTATAAACGGAGGTCATGTTGGTGCGCCGTGTGCAGTACTCACATGCAGGAATGGTGCAGTCTCTGGTGTTGTGATAGAGCCTGTAGACATGTTTCCTGCATTTCGGGCTGAAGTATAGAGGCCCTGAGGTTAAAAACATCACACACTGTCAGTCTCAGACGTTTTCCAAGTCGTCTTGTACTCTATTTAACATGCATCTCTTTTCTTGGCATGTCCCCGAGTATCCGACATCCCCTCATCTCTGTGCTCACCTGTTAAGTTCTTTAAAAACTTCTCCTTCTTTCTGAGGTCCCTGGGAAAGATTTCTGCATGGACACAGAAATACTGGGGTTAAAGGTTAAATCCATTCTGACCCTAGAGGAGGGAGCATGCAGTGACCTCAAAGGGCTGAGCTTGCTCTACTTCCAGAAACTCCCCAATTAAAAGATATTAAAAAAAGCTCTATACAGCAGGTCCTGCAACTGATGCTCTGCACACCCTGGTCAGCAAAAACCTCTTCTATTAAACATACAAGTAAAGAAAGAAAATACAGATACAGAGACTGACAAATGTGATTCCAGTTAAAAGCCTGGAGCAGAACAATCCCCAATCAAGTCGTTTCTGAGGAAATCGTTTGCATTTCTGCAGGTTTTGTGGCCTCGATTCAGTTTCAGTTCAGGCTGGAAAAAAGCAATTAGTGTAAAAAACAACAAATCTTTAACCAGCATGTTTACTTATTGATTTATTTGTTTGTTTGCTTGATTGATTGATTGATTGATTGATTGTTACTATTTGTGCGTGCCTGACTTTTATCCTCCGCTGACTTTTTTCTTTCTTCTTTTTTTTAAAAATGAGAACCTGATTATTTAATAACAGTAGTCATAATTAATCATTTCTTTAATTTGCCGAGCCGCCTTCTCCTACTAGGATTGCGACGAGGCCGGAGCCTATCTCGGCCGTCTCCTGGAGAAGGCCGTGTACACCCTGAACTTCTCACCAGTCCGTCGTAGGGCCAGCGCGCGTATAACCAATCACGCGCCCTCCGAGGGGCAATATCAGGCTAATTTGAAACAGCCATTGGACAGTGGGAGGAAACTGTAGTGCCTGGAGGAAACCCACACTAGCATGATGGAAACATGCAGACTCCACACAGAAACCCCCTCGCAAAGCCTGGAACTGGAACCCAGGACCTTCCTGCTGTGTTTAATACAGGAGTGAGAGGAAAGGAACCATGCAGTCACTCGAAGTAACTGATAGTTGTACTGATGATGTGCTCTTGACACCCAGCACCCCATGTGTGTGTGTGTGTGTGTGTGTGAGTGTGTGTGTGTGAGTGTGTGAGTGTGTGTGTGAGAGTGTATGTGTGTGTGTGTGTGTGTGTGTGTGTGAAAGAGAGAGAGAGAGAGAGAGTGTGTGAGTGTGTGTGTGTGTGTGTGAGTGTGTGTGTGTGTATGAGAGAGTGTGTGTGAGTGTGCGTGTGAGA
>JAQMYF010000003.1:32750042-32769563 GCA_030014195.1 Neosilurus mollespiculum
TGTAAGAGTGTGTTCGTGTAAGTGAATGAGTGTTTGTATGAGTGTGTTCGTGTGAGTGACTGAGTGTAAGAGTGTGTGTGTGAGGGAGAGAGAGAGAGAGTGTGTGTGTGTGTGAGAGTGTGTGTGTGTGAGTGTGTGTGTGTGTGAAGGAGAGGGAGAGAGAGAGTGTGTGTGTGTGTGTGAGTGTGTGAGTGTGTGTGTGAGGGAGAGAGAGAGGGACTCACCCAGGATCCGATCCCCGCTCTTCGTCTGTTGTTGGTGATGTTTGTTGTCCTGGTCGGTGGTGACCTGCGCGAGCTCTCCGTCCTCAGCGCTCCGCACCATCTTCAGGATGAGTCCGAACAGACTGTGGAAGCTCCGCGTGCTGTTCGTGTCCGTCCAAGCGCTCGCGCTCTCCGTCTCACCGCCACGCGCGGCGGCGCACAGCAGCAGCAGCGCCATGACGACGAGCAGCGCGCGCATCGTGAGTGTTCAAGGACTCCAACCGATGAACACACACACACACGCTCACACACACACACACACTTCTGAGCTGGGAACAGAAAACATGCAGGTTCAGTGCAGGTTCCACCGGATACAACAAGCACGAGATTCACCGGCGCTTTGGTTCCAATGTGACTTAAACTCAAAATTCGGACTCCTGTAAAAAAGTCCTATTACAGATCAAACATCTTATATCCCCAAATTCTCATCTCAGAGTTTTAACTCATCTCAAACTTCTCACTTAAAAAAGAAAGAAAGAAAGAAAAGAAACAATCGGATTCATCTTGAAGGACTGAGTTAGAAGCTCATCTCAGAATTCGGGCTTTTACTATCTCAGAATTCTTACTGATGGGTTTTGGGCTTCCATGAGAGTGAGATGAGATTACAGTGAACAAATTATTCATTTCATGTAACTGCAAAATTAAATAAACATTTTTTTATTTAAAATAATTTGAGCAATATAAATTATAATGATAGATTCTTCTGATAAACTTCAGTTTTAATGAATATGTAGCAATAAATAAATAAATAAAGCACACTTATTCGTGCTCGGCTGCGTCATGAACCCCTTTAATCTCAAATAATAATAATGATAATAATAATAATAAGAAGAAGAAGGAGAATTAGAAATAGAATTAGAAATAGAAATGTAAACGGAGCCTTGTGTGACCCACCAGTGCTGTGCTGTGGTTTAATCTCAGAGTCGAAGCGAATGAAGAAGTTTCTCGGAGAGTTCGGTGTTGAAGCTGTTTAAAAGCGGCCCGTCCGGTTCTGCTGGTCAGCGCGCGCGCCGGGGTCCGACTGCGCTGCGTCCATGCGTGCGGCGCGTTATTATAGGCGCGCGCGGGATCTGCGGGGTGGCCTCTGTCCTCCGCACACACTCACTCGCGCGCACACGTGGGGACTTCATCAGAACCAGGTTGCCAGCGTCGCATCTTTCGGTTCCCGTCCGCCGCCCGCTCCGGAACGGCTTCCTTTCTCGCGCTGTTATTCGAGACGCGGCGGTTACCGGGAAGTAAAGCCGAACTTCCTTCTGACTCAAAATTAGGAACAGGCAGTTTTCCAAAACGGTCATTAATCGGCTCCAAGTCCACTGTGATGCCTCCGCTTAGAGACCGTCCATGCCTGGAAGTAACGCGACCCGCGCCGCTGATGTAATTCATTAATGATGTAATTAACGGTGAGGGGAGAGAGAGAGACTCTCCACGGAGCCCTGAGCACATGGAGTCCTGCTGTGATTCGGAGCGTTTCCCCCTTTATTCCCACCCAGAGAAGAAAAGAGCAGCATGGAGCTGTAAGTCGAAACCCACAAATCCAAAAAGGCCACCGGTGAGAACAGCCATAAACCACTGGGCAGCGATGCCATGAATTCCTGGGGGCTTCTGCTCAGGCTACCTGTGATGCCACAAGTCTGCCCTTGTTCGGGTCCTTGCATGCTTTGGGAGGAGGTTGAAAAAACTGTCAGTTGTGTCTAGGAGGAACCTTAAGGAGCATGGGGATGTCAAACTAGGCAAGAAACCCAGACCTCAAATCAATGTTCTTTAATAATGTCACACTCCAAGGTCCATTCATTATTCCTGACGTTCACTTTTAGAACGCTGGAAATTGTACAGCCACAAAAAAATCCTGCCAGAATCAGACCGAATTCAGTCTACGGGAAATTGTGTGAGGGAACAACAGTGGCGCAGCGGTTAGCACGTCTGCCTCACACCAAGAAGGTCCTGGGTTCAAGTCCTGGGCTCAGGTGTTTCTGTGTGGAGGTTACACGTTCTTCCCATGCTTGCGTGGGTTTCCTCTGGGTACTCTGGTGTCCTCCATCAGTCAAATGACATGCACATTATGCTAATTACCCGTCCCAAATCACCCCTGATGTTTAGGTGAGTGGGAATGGTTGTGTGTGTTGGCCCTTTGATGATCGATGCAATGCTCAGAGTCGGTGGAGATGGGCTCCAGCGTCCTCGTGACCATAACTGTAGGATTAAGCAGTTTGCCCTATGAGTGAGAGTGAGTGATAAATTGTGTGATCACTACTGTAACTGATGTGACGTTTTCCTTCTGAGGAAAAAAAGGAAGAAGTTTTTTTTGTGGTAGTCCGGACTGGAGCTTAGGGGGTGATCACACTGCAGGTGCAATAGAAAAGCAGCCGATGCAAATCGATTTATTTGTGGGGTTTTTTTGTTTGTTTGTTTGTTTGTTGCAAATTTTGAATTCGTGTCAAGATTTTTTGCGACTCCACATACAAGTGAATATTTTGCTGCTCAAATACATAAATATTGCACAAAAGTCGTAAGAAGGTCGCGAGTAATTTGCGATTCTCACATCGTAAATCAGCTGCATTTTGTTTGCTTTCTGATCTCAGACCATTCTCTTTTTATTCACGTTATTAGCGCAAACAAAATGCAACAAAATAGCTAGAATGTCGTGGATGCAAGCAAGTCTCAAACTTTCCGCGTGGAGGTCTCCAAGTTGTCACTTTTTCTTGCAAACCAAAAACGAATCATTTGTGAGCAAAACAGCAACTTTGCGACCTTCTTGCGACATGTGCGGACTGTTTGAGAATAGTTTGAGGCTACTACACGTCAGAGCATCGTTTTACAATATTCGCAGAAACTGGTTCATGAACCAGGTGACTAAAATGCAATTTACTGAATGTCACGAGACAAATTTGGAAACGAAAAGCAACAGCTGCGAATTGCCAATCGCATTTCTATCAAACCTCTCATGTGTTCACTGCCCTTAATAAGATCCTGGGTTCGAGTCCCGGGTCTCGAATTCACTTCTGTGTTGAGTTTGCATGTTCTCCATATGCTTGTGTGGGTTTCCTCTGAGTACTAAGGTTTCATCCAACGGTCCCAAGACACGCACATGAGGCTAATTGACCATTCCAAATTGCCCTTAGGTGTGAGCGTGAGTGAGAATGGTTGTGTGCGATGGACTGGCGAGCTGTTTGGGGTGTACTTTTCCTACACCTGGAGTCGGCTGAGACAGGCTCCACCCTTCCCATGACCCTAGTAGGAATAAATAGTTCAGAAAAATGAATGAATGAATGTACCATAGATTTTTTTTTAATAAATGTAATCTGACATTGTACTTGTTACATATCACTGAAGATTGCTTTTTATTTTAAACACACCCATATTTACAGTGAATGCAGTGTAAATATCAACCCCGCCCCTTTGCCAAAGTCTTACAAACCCCGTGTGTGTGCGTAACCTGTGTTTCAAATATTATTCTAAAAAGGTCACGGGTAACACGGATCATGTGTTTAAATGTGTAAACTGTAAGTTGGATGATGAACGGTTGTTTTTTTTATACACCTGGCAGAAGTTTGTAATCTAATCAATCTGCACTTACGTTCAATCGAAATAAGAAGATTCTCGACTTCAGAATTTCCATCTCATGGTTTGTTCAGTGGTACGGCGGTTTTTGGGGATGTATGGCAAAATGGCTTCCATCCACATGCTGATCGAAGCACACTCAAATATCTCATCTCATCATCATCATCATCATCATCATCTTCTTCCACTTGTTCCCGGGGTCGGGTCGTGGGGGCAGCAGCCTAAGCAGTGAGGTCCAGACGTCCCTCTCCCCAACCACTTCCTCCAGCTTTTCCGGGGGGATACCGTGGCGTTCCCAGACCAGCTGAGAGACGTAGTCCCTCCAGCGTGTTCTGGGTTGACCCGGGGTCTCTTCCCGGTCAGACATGCACGAAACACCGCACCAGGGAGGCGATCGGGAGGCGTTCTAATCACATGCCCGAGCCACCTCAACTGGCTCCTCTCAACGTGGAGGAGCAGCGGTTCTACTCCGAGCTCCTCCCGGATGGCCGAGCTTCTCACCCTGATACCTCACCTGTGTTTCCTCATTGCAATTTACAGTCAATCAAAGCAAACTTGGATACAAATGTGCAAAACAATCTCCAAAAAAAAGAAGAAGAAGAAAATAGATATAATGATAAATAAGATAAGATGTTTAACAACAAGGAAATAAATTTCACCTAATCTGAACCAGACCTGATAACAAGACTAAAAGTTTCATCCTTCAGCCTGGAACTGTTATCGGGTTTCTGGAGGAGATACAGTCATTTTCATGGACGATGGAGTTTTACTGAGCCGCACAAATGATTTAACTGGAGACATGTGGTGCGTGAGAAGAGCTGCTCTTTCAACAAGTGTTTGGAAATAACTCATGCCAAAAGCAACGAATTTCACAAAATATGGGCGTCTTAAAATCGAGGGGCTCCGACTTCATGCGAGAAATGCCCTGGTTACACGGTGGAGGGTTACGACGCCTGATCGGCTTAATATAATAGATTTCGGGATGTTTCAGTATCGTGTACCATCTTTACATTTTCACAGCCGACTGTCAATCTCAGCCGACTCTGAACCAAAGCGGGATACACTCTGAACAGCTCACAAGGCCATCGCAGGGCCAACGCACCCACAACCTTTCACACTCACACCTAGGAGAATAGTCAATCAGCCTACTGGGTATGTCTTCAGACTGAGGGAGGAAACCAGGGTACCTGGAGGAAACCCAAACAACATGCAAACTCCACACAGTAGGATGACCAGACATCCGTTTTCCTTCTTCCGGGAGCATCCCTACTTTGTGGAGGTCTTTTCCCAGTGGGAGCTGTCCCTGGAATGGAAGCAGAGCAGCGCTGTTCTTGGTTCGGTCAACAGAGGGCGCTCACTAAAGCAGCTTCATGTCACTCTTCATCTACTACTAACCACTTCATCACCTAGTATTAAAAAAAAAACTACTGTAAAATAATAATAATAAACTCATCCAGAAACTAGCAGGTGTCAAGTGAATGTGTGCCATCACCACAAACGTCGTTTCAGGGCAGGAGATCACTCAGGGTTAGGATCAGATGTGGGGTTACGGGATTTAAGAATCGTATTACTCAGTGATCTGCAGGCTTACAGACTACTTGGATGTCGAATACAACGTGATCTACAAATATCATCATTTGTTATTTAGAATATTTAAAGTTTCCCATTCATTAGAGAAAACCCTGCATGTGTTTATCTTCCATTATCAGTTCAGTCTAGAATAGAAAAGTAGACCGCAGGGGTCCAAAGCTCCCACTGCCCAGGAAAGTGTATTTTAAACTTGATCTATATCTTCCTTAAACCAAAAGCAAAACTGTTGTGTTAAACTAATGAAGTCCAGCTGGCTCATTAATAATATGCGGATTTTGTTGTGCACCGATCCCAGGTGAGGTACCTGTAAGATACCAAATTTCATCAAAATCCGAGCAAGCATTCCTAAGTTATCATCCGGAAACCAAAGTGTGACAGACGGACGGACGCCACCCATTCCGATAGCTCCCTCCAGTATGTGGCGGGAGCTAATCAAATAGAATAGAATAGCAGGGGTGGAAATGAACACTAGTCTGCCAGCCCGTGGTGAGTCAAAAATCTGTAGGGCGAGTGAAATGAGCTAGCAAGTCATCCTGCTGGCGATCCGACAAATCCAACAGGCAAAGAGGATCTAGTGTTCCTGACCAGTAAATAAGAAGGAGGACGAGTAGTTTCATAATTTCACGAGTCCTGCTAGCCAGTAGCTTAGTTTTGCTAAATTCCTCCCCTGGGATAGAATAGAATAGAATAGAATAGAATAGAATAGACTTTAGTGTCAGTAAAGTGTAATAAAATTGTGGATGCTCTATGCAATAGCACAGTGCTATGTGTTGAATATAAAGGTTTCCTGGTCAAACCTCACAAGCTCATGGGCTTAGTATCTCTTACTCACCTGTTCTACATCTTGTTTTGATTCTGCAATCCGTTTATAATTACAATAACATGACGGTGGCACAGTGGTTAGTACGTCCGCCTCACAGCAAAAAGGTCCTGGGTTCGATTCCCGGGCTCGGGGTGTTTCTGTGTGGAGTTTGCATGTTCTCCCCGAGCTTGCGTGGGTTTCCTCCGGGTACTCCGGTTTCCTCCCACAGTCCAAAGATATGCACAGTAGGCTGATTGGCTGTTCCAAATCGCCCCTAGGAATGTGAATGGTTGTGTGTGTGTTGCCCTGCGATGGTCTGGCGAGCTGTTCAGGGTGTACCCCGCCCTCGCCCAGAGTCGGCTGAGATGGGCGCCAGGCTCCCCGCGACCCTAATTAGGATTAAGTGGCTAAGAAAATGAGTAAATGTTTATAAATATCATGGTGGACGGTGCAGGAGTCGTTAACACTCATGTACAGGAGTAAACAAATGGTTTCAGAAAGTCATTGTGGCCGATTCCATTTTATTTCCAAGAGATACCCCTGTACTTCATCTTTATTTGATTTACCTGGGAACTGAATGAGAAACTTTACCAGGTGATGTTAACTGTAAACTGGCTGGTTTCTAACAGAAGCCGTTCGTTCACCAGTTTAACACCTGGTTTGTTTTTTTTATTTGGGGGGCGTGTACTGGAGTGCCCAGATGAACCCGCACTAAGATGCCTGCGACGCCCTCCAAGGCGCTGCACTGTCCAGACAATTTTACAGAGAAATATAAGTTATGTATTCTGACAGAATGTGGACTGCAAAAAAATTCTAAAAGGTTCCAAGAAGAGAGAGGAACGAAATACTTAAATAAAATGACCCTGTAAAGCTCAGACGGTGCCTGGTATCCTGTCCCTGTCGTTCACTAAAAACAAATCGGATCGAAACTAATAATAATCTGCGTGTATGAAACTGTCATCGCGTTTGATACGACGGTCTCTGGTTGTTTTATATCAGTGTGTATTTAAGAAGCTCTCATGGTAATGGCTTTATATTAATTATTGTATTAAGTCCTGCACTTCTGCTCATCTTCTCTGTTCATTTTTCTGTGGTACTTGTGATGCATTTGATTACTGATGTAATCATTCGTCAGCCAGTCCTGAGAAACCGGGGTAACTGGATCACTCCGTACCAATCTGTGGTTTCAAATGATCAGTAAGATGACTGGCTGCGCTTCAATTTCAATTTACTTTGAAAAACAGAGATTTGAGAAACATTTACCCAAGAGACTGCTCACATCTCTCACGTCTGCCGTACAGCATACATGTTTATTCCAAGTTTACTGCTCACCTCGAGCTTCATCATCGCAACACTCCGTCCACACTAAACGCATCGGATTATCTACCGTGTGGTTTGAGTTTCATGCTCCATGAAATAAGTGTTAACAGAAACTAACCAGCATCTCAACACGAAACACACTGCTTGGCATCAACCTTAATGTAGAAACGTTTATTTTTATCAGAGTAAAGGCTTCATTCGTGTTTTTTTACAGGAGGCCATTAATGGGCCGAATAATTGAATAAGTGTAGCAGAGTTCAGTCGAAAAACACTCTGTGTGACTCAGATCATAGGAAGCGAAGGAGAAAACACTTCATAAAAATCTTAAATGAGTAACACATACCGTACTGTAGTGGTTAGCACATCCGCCTCACGGCAAGAAGGTCCTGGGTCTGAGGCTCGGCGAGGGCGCTTCTGTGTGGAGCTTGCATGCTCTCACCGTGCTCACGTAGGTTTCGTCTGGGTACTCTGGTTTCCTCCCACAGTCCAAGGACATGCTCATTAGGCTAATCGGCTGCTCCAGATCGCCGCTAGCTGTAAGTGTGAGTGTGAGTGTGAATGGTTGAGTGTGTGTTGGCCCTGCGATGGCCTGACAAGCTGTTCAGGGTGCACCCCGCCCTCGCCAGAATCGGCTAATTAGGATTAAACGGTTGAGAAAATGAATGAATGAATAAAGAAGCAAGTGTGACCTGTTCTGGAAGATACTCAGGAAAAACTGCCAGCTCATTACCTTGTAAAACTGCACAAACTGTATCTGAGACTGTGGTGTTTACTGCAAAGGGTCAACACTCCACTGAGCTTTTCAGAACCAGGCAGACAAGGATACATGTGCAGTTTGAGAATGTGACTAAAAAAAGGATGGACGAATCCAAAACAGTAGGAAAGGAAAGGGTCAGTGAGAACGGGCAGAGTGTCAGGCGATGAGCAAACGGACCACACTCGGCAAAGAAACCATCAAAGATGAGATAAACAGAAAAACCAGAGCAGACATGGTTATAACAGCTTGACACAGACTACATGAGGCTGAATCGCTTTGCATGAATGGCCTCTGGGACACCGGACACCACGGTGGCCTCAGGGAGGGGATCTGGAGTGGAGGCTGCCTGGTCAGCATCATCATCATCATCATCATCATCAACATCATCATAATCATCTGGAGGGACCATGAGCTTCTCGCCACCCCCAAAAAATATTTCTTGGCAGAATGGGCTCATGGGATTTGAAGTGAGAACAAAGGTTTGGGCGCTGACGTGACCATTAGATTTTACTGCTATACTTTGTACAGCCATTCCATCAACAGCTCTTTCACAACATGAAGTTAGCAAGACAAAAAAATAAAATAAAATAAAATAACAGCAGGTATGTTACTGAAAATCCACAAAACATAAAATTATTTTATACATGAATTATTACTCAGCTGTATGTATCTTCATACAGCTCAGCACTGACACCGGAGACGCCACTCGGGAAACCTTGGGTGGTTGTGGCGCCATGTTGGATCCAGTACTATTTTTTATCTGGGGCAGGATTTCCGCTACTCCCTCGGCTATCTCCTGTCTGTTTGCGCTGTGGCAGCGGGTTTCCCCGAGTTATCGCCATATTGCTTCTCAGAATCACTCTCTTTTATAAATGAATGAACTTGCTTACTATTAAGCTACCTCAAACATGGTGACTCCTTTTTCGTCTTGAAATGTTTGCTTTAAAGTGGACCTGCTGTGAATTAGTGTTACTCGCTATTTAAAGCGATCACGTATAACATCAGCGGTTCCTTCCAGTAACATCAGTCCGTACCCCATGTGAAAGTGCGTGTGAGTGTAACAACTCTAGGCATGCTCAGAGACATGCTGCCTCTCTGATTGGTTGTTCCAGCCTGGTAGTGATGCGAACTCGTTGGATTGGCTGGGCTGTGTCACTGACCCCGTGCATCGTAACACAGTATCGGGCCACAAGAACATGCAAACCTGAACAGAGACCTGAATGCAAACATGACCGCAAACACGAATGCAAGCAAGAACACCAACCCAAACGCAAACACAAACACGAATGCAAGCAAGAACGCTAACCCAAACAAACGCAAACACGAATGCACACCCGAACTTAAAATGCGAACCTGAACACAAACCCGAACGAAACACGAACACAAACACAAACGCAAACACGAATGCACATCTGAACGCAATCATGAACTCAAACCCGAACTCAAACCCGAACTCAAACCCGAAACCCAATCCGAATGAAGATGCACTCTAGGGAAATCTCTCCAACTCCGTGGTTGGACCTTTATAATAGACTCTTTTGACAAATCACTGTTTACAGATGGATTACTTTCATTCCTCCAGTTTGCTTCTTTAAACCTCGGTTTGAGTTTGAGGTGTGGTGGCCCAGGTGTTCCAAAATATATGAAAAGGTAGGAGGGATAAAAAATGACTGGGCCTGTCAGGGCAGTGCGTCAGGCCTTTCAGAATGTTTAGACTGCTGTAATAAATTGGCGCAAATCCACAGATCGTTTTTTTTCTTTAAATAAAAACTTTTCACACGAGTGTTTGACATTTGAAACGTCAGCTTAAACTTTATAACGATAAAACATAATATATAAAACTATAATTATTTGAATGATTATCAACCTTCATTCGTGTGAGAGTCGGGTGCAGTGCGAATATACAGAATGAAGTCCCTCGTGCTGTCGCAGTGGCGTTTTTTAAAGCTTGGATGGATGATCCAGTGTGAATGTTTCAGTGTGTTTGTTTAACAGGAAACCAATCCGACTCCTTCAGGTCTATAAAACTTCCATTCATCAGTCATTCATTTTCTAAGCCGCTTAATCCTAATTAGGGTCGCGGGGAGGCTGGCGCCCATCTCAGCCGACTCTGGGCGAGGGCGGGGTACACCCTGAACAGCTCACCAGACCATCACAGGGCAACACACACAACCATTCACACTCACACTCACCCCTAGGGGCGATTTGGAACAGCTTTGGGTGTTCTGGGTGATTTATCCTACTGTGTATGTTAACCCCTGCGCCACCGGTTATATCATATTCAAATAAAAAGGTGACGATGTTCCCCAATTCCACCTTGATGAGCTGCACAGTTCCTACAGTGTGTATACACTTGCCAAAAAGTGTGTGTGTGTGTGTGTGTGTGTGTGTGTGTATTTCGCTCTCTGTATCTCCCTCTATCTCTGTGTGTCTGTGTGTGTGTGTGTGTGTGTGTGTTTTTTTTTGTCTTTGTCTTTGACTGTATTCCTCTTTCTTTTTGTATTCCCTTTATTACTATGTAGGTGTGAATGGTTGTGTGTGTTGCCCTGAAATGGTCTGACGAGCTGTTGACTTTGTCTGTGGGTGGGATGTGATGTCACAGATTGTGTAGGCCATGTGACACACACTGTGAGAAAGAGACAGAGGGACACAGAGTGTGGCCCCCGGTAGAGCAGCGCTGTGTTCTATCCCATTATATGGGACATCCCACAATAATAAATATGAAAATTTCATCTTCATCATTTCCGCCTGATCCGGGGTCGGGTCACGGAGGCAGGAGGTCCAGATATCCCTCTCCCCAGCCACTTGCTCCAGCTCTTCCGGGGGGACACCGTGGCGTTCCCAGACCATGCAAAGAGACGTAGTCCCTCCAGCGTGTTCTGGGTCGACCCCGAGGTCTCTTCCCGGTCAGACATGTCCGAAACACCACACCAGGGAGGCGTTCGGGAGGCGTTCTAATCAGATACCTGAGCCACATCAAACGGCTCCTCTCAACGGAGGAGCAGTGGGTCTACTCCGAGATCCTCTCGGATGGCTATTTATATTTATAAATAAATAGTGATAAATTAAGATTCAGGATTAGGATATAACGCAGGGTCAGTGTGTTCGTTTGTTGAAGTGAGAAGTTGTTTCTGGTTTGTTGCTATAGTTATATTGGGTAAATAAAACATGTTTCCCTCAAAAAGTCCCACCAAAGAACACACTGAAACAGATTTGTTTTACTGGACTGTGAAGATATAAAAGGCTGATTAATGAGCTGAGAAACAGGTGCGCTAGAACCGAGAGCAGGATGGAACATGCATCCGTCCTCCTGCTTTTATTTAAGAGTCCAGTCTTTATTTATGAGCCATTTAAACCAACCCGACAGAACAGCAAAGCAAAACTTCTTTTAATCCCAGGGTCCGAATGTGTTCGCTCTGATCCAGTTGAAACCTATTAAAGTCCAGGATTTCAGTACAAGTGGCAGCAGTTCCGAGATGCTATAAATACTGTATAGCAATACCTGTATTAAACCATCGAGGAGTGACTGACACTTAAAAACGTTCCGTACATTTTAGATCAAATGACCAAACTGCACACGTGACATCATTACAGTGCAATAGGAACATCTCTAATAGCTTCCATCACAGAATAGAAATTAGTGTAATGGTTTGCACCAGATTCCTGTAGGCATTCGATGACAGATTTTCTGTTTACTATTAGTTACCGCAGGAATCCGTCAGCGCTGTTTTCTATCCCAAGACAAATGGACTCTGGACTGTCATTATAGATAAGCAGATAAGCAGAACTTATGACACTCCATGCAGACATGAACCCGAGTTCAGGATCAGACCGAGGACCTGGAAGGTGTGAGGGGGCGGTACGTCCTAGTCTGCTAGCAAGAATACTACAGATTCAGAATACGTGCATATTTAGGAAAAAAGGAAATGTTATGCACAACCATTATACCGCCTTTATATACAATAAAACCCATCCATCCATTTATTCATTTTCTTTCACTTATCCTAGGGCGGATCACAGAGGAAACAGGTCTAAGGAGGGAAAATCCAGGCATCTCTCCTCAGCAACACTCTCCAGCTCCTCTCGGAGGTTCCCCAGGCGTTCCCAGAGGATCTGTTAGGCAATATATTATCTCTCCAGTGTGTTCTGGCTCTGCCTTGAGGCCTTCTCTCTCACTTGGACGTGCCTGGAAAGCCTCTTACCAGGAAGCTTCAGTGACCAGGAAGCATCCTAATCAGTTTCCCGAACCACCTCGGCTGACTTCTTTCGATGCTGAGGAGCAGTGTCCTCGAGCTTGTATCGCTGATCTCAATCTTTCAGTCACTAGCCAACTTTCATGACTATAGATGAGGGCTGGAACGTAAATGGACCCGTAAATCGAAAGTTTTTCCTTTTGGCTCAGCTCCCTCTTCACCATAATGGACCGGTGCAGAGCGCAGTAAAATCCATTTAAAAAATAATTTCATTTTAAACATCAAATCAGTGTTGATATCATCATGTTGCTTAAAAAATGTCTTAAAAAATGTGATTGGTTTATTTATTTATTTTTGGGGAACACCAGCCCCCATTTTTTCCTCCTAATTTAGTACTAGCCAACTCCCGCCCTGAAGAATGCTTTCCTTTCACACGATCACCACCAACCAGGGAGGGGCGGAGACAAGCACATGCTTCCTCCAACACCTCTTTTTTATTTTTATTTTTTTGAGCTGCTGTGCATTTATATTCAGGAGCATCGTAACACACTTTGGAGGAAAGCACTATCCGCTCCCTGGAATGCGTGACCCCACACAGATGCCCATGGTGGGCTATTGATCGCTTTAAGTGACAGGGAAGCAAGCGTACTGTATATCGTGCCTCACTGAGAGCTCAGCCAACCAATTCCCATGGGCTCCCGGCTACAGATGGCTGTGTGCATCAACCTGAACTCGAACTCACCATCTCCAGGATGATAGTGGTGCACAGTTCTGCCGCGCCACTGGAGAACCAATGCTGATTTAATAGTGTTTTGTTAACCTTTTTACAACCATTAGCATAAATTAGCACATTCTTCCAACGTTTTGGTTTTTTTTTTCAACATTGAAACAACAACTGGTATTATTTTAACCACATTTCAACACTCACTTTGAAATGTTAAACAAGAAAGTGTTCAGTAACAGATGTTTGCAGATGTTAGCTACAGAATCAGTGAAATGGGGCTGGACTTTCAGATCTTTAAAAGCATAAAGAAAGGTAATTATGGTTATTACTAATTATTTACTGCCTTTAAACAGAGCACAATTAAAATAATAATAATAAAATTAGGTTCATGTGAAAGAACATGAAAACCTACAACTTTCCACTTCCTGTGAAATGTTTTTAAACAACTGATGAAGCTAAAACATATAAATATACATGAATCACTATATTTTTATTTTTACTTTATTACTCTTTTTTAGTCTGGATAAAAAAAATTCCCGGTTTCTCATCAGAACTTGTTGAAAACCTAAATGCGGAATGCATTTTTTTGTTTTTAATAGAGAAATGAGGTGACTGTCGAAGCCCAAAAGCGTTTAAATCCAAATGTAGGGAAAGTGACTGAAGCTGGGAACTTGCAGTGACTTCCAGCTATTTGTTGAGGAGATTTTTAAATAAATAAACTGTGGGCAGTGGTGGCTCAGTGGTTACTACTCCGAAGGTCGTGGGTTCAAGCCCCAGCACCACCAAACTGCTGCTGTTGGGAACTTAAGGTGGCCTTTAACCCTCAACTGCTCAGATGTATTAAATTTATAGATGTAAGTCGCTCTGGATAACGACGTCTTCCAAATGCCGAAAATGTAAAAAAATAAGTAAGAATAAATAACAAAAACCTTTTAGAAGTTTATTATTTTCATTTTCTGCTTCACAATCCACCCTAGATGAGCAGTCTGTTACAGGAACATTTAACCTGGATTAAATTCCGAACAACCTTCTATAGAACAGCAACCTTACATTTCTACAAATCTTTAGAAAATGGAACTATTTCAAACAGAACTAAACCAATCTCACCATCTAACACCCAGTCACCTTCTGGGTCATTTTTTACGTCGTCTGAGGCGTTTTCCCAGGTTTTTAGCGTGGATTTTTCCAAAAAATAAAATAAATTAATTAATATATTAGATGTGGTGCCAATTTCCAGGTGTGGGCACTAATGAGAAACTGGGAATTTTTTGAATCCAGCCTTAATGAAACTTTTTTATTAGCAAAAAACTAACTTTAAAAAAAAAACTTGTTAAAATCGCAGATAGCCGACTCTGGGTGAGGGCGGGGTACACCCTGGACACCCTGCTCACCAGGCCATCGCAGAGCCAACACACACACACAACTATTCACACTCACACCTATTTTTTTACTGTGGGAGGAAACTGGAGTACCCGGAGGAAACCCACACAAGCACAGGGAGAACATGCAGACTCCACACAGAAACGCCCCGATTCCGGGAATCGAACTCGGAATCTTCTTGCTGTGAGACGGACGTGCTAACCACTGCTACCTTGTTTGACAAATCTAATGCGTGCATTTCTTTCACTTTATATTGTTTAACTTTTGTTTCTATCAGGAAGCAAGTGCATGCAGACGTTATAAAAAATAAATAAATAAATAAATAACTATAATCAAAGGCAGAGTTAAAAGGCAGGCAGCCAACAAACAGTCTTTTGAGGACCAAAACAGAATTTATAAAAGGAATGTAAAAAGAAAACCAGAACTAGAATCCAAACCAAATAGCATGCACGGGACACAAAGATTACTGCAGTCATGAGTGAACTTGGACCAAGCCTTGGCCGCGTGATGGCATGTGTGTGTGTGTGTGTGTGTGTGTGTGAGTCGACCTCAGGTAGGAATAGTCACGTGAATATGACTCTGATAGCGGATGTGAGTAAATGTGTGGAGTCCAGATTGGGAACATTATGGTGTGTAATGAATTTCTGAGTCTCTGGATTCCCTTCACAGATTTCTCCACTGGCCTGGACGAGCTTGTGCGAAATCATAGAAGGAAACAAACTGACTAACAGCTGGTTCTTTCAATCAACACCCTGCTAAGGGTGCTCTCCATGAGCTCGGAAAACTCTTTGGAAGAGGTTTATGTGGGAAATTTGTTTTTTCCTCTTTGTGATAGACCATGGTTGCCCAGATCAACACTTTAACAATCAGCACGTTTTTAAAAAATGAGTAATACTTCACTTCTAAGTTCACTCCGTACTGGAACATTACAGCAGAAAGCCTTTATGTTGCCTTGGATCACAGGCATATACGGTATATTGATTTTTGCCCAGGTGATCAGTGAGACAGGGACATGGGTACTTGGTGCCATTCAAGTTAACTGCATGAGCTTAGCGTTTGTTTTTACTCTCCCACAAGTTGGACATCAGATGTTAGTCTGTGGGCGGTCACGGGTGCCTTCTGGATCCACGCTGTGGCATAGTCTTCTGTCTGGCAGCAGAGATGGTTCGAAACGAAGGTGGACTTTACTGAAAACGAGTTCGCAGATCTGAAATTATATACAGCAGGGTCAAATAAACAGGCATGGGTCAGGTGATCAACAAACATCCTTTCAAAGACAAAAGCAGATTCGAAATAAGATAAACAGAGTTCCAGAAAAAGAATCCAGTCCAGATAGTGTGCACAATATACAAAAGCGAAGTGAAGTCATAGCAAGACGACCCAGTTACTCTGAGTAAGAGTTCAAAGCTGTTTTTCAGCCTTTAACACTGAATGGAACATTTACTTCAGTAAACAAAGAGAATACATTTACCAGCGTTTTGATTCTGCTTAACTTTATTCCACTGCCTTTGATACAAACTCTTTAAATATTTCGTGGTGGCACGGAGGCATAGCGGTTAGCACGTCCGCCTCACGTCCTGGGTCCGAATCCCGGGCTCGCTGTGTTTCTGTGTGAAGTTTGCATGTTCTCCCTGTGCTTGCATGGGTTTCATCCGGGCACTCCAGTTTCCTCCTACAGTCCAAAAGCATGCACGGTAGTCTAACTGGCTACTCCATATCACCCCTAGGTGTGAGTGTGAGTGTAAATGGTTCAGTATTTAGAGGTGGGCAGTGGTGGCTTAGTGGTTAAGGTGATGGGTTACTGATCCAAAGATCAGCGGGTCAATCCCCACTATCACCACTGTTGGGCCCTTGAGCGAGGCCCTTAACCCTTAATTGCTCAGTTGTATAAAAATTATGATTGTAGGTCGCTCTGGATAAGAGTGTCTGCCAAATGCTGTAAATGTAATTGTATTGTAAAATGTATATGCGTTGGCCCTGCGATGGCCTGGTGAACCTGGTGTACCCCGCCCTCACCCAGAGTCGGCTGAGATGGGCGCCAGCCTCCCCGTGACTTAGAAAATGAATGAATGAATAAGTGTTTCATTACATGTAGGTGTTTGGCGAAACATTGTTCTGCAATGCAAAGTATTCTCACTCATTTGCCAAACCGCTTACTCCTACTATGATCGGGGGATGCTGGAGCCTATCTCAGCCGGTACTGGGTTAAGGTGGGGTACACCCTGAACAAATCACAGGAGCGTCGCAGGGTCAACACATACACAACCATCCACACTCACACCTAGGGGCGATTTGGAACCGCCAATCAGCCTACCGTGCATGTTTTTGGACTGTGGGAGGAAACCGGAGTACCTGGAGGAAACCCACGCAAGCACAGGGAGAACATGCAAACTCCACACAGAAACGCCCTCGCCAAGCCCGGAAATCGAACCCAGGACCTTCTTACTGTGAGGCAGACGTGCTAATCACTGCGCCACCGTCTAAAATCATATAAGGGATCATTTAAAATGGTTCTTTAATGATGGGACTTATAAAATCACATACAATCTGGAATTGATTAAGTAAGCATGCATCAAGTCAGGATTGATTACAAGTGTGGAAACAAATTTCCAGTAACATGTTCTTTTCGTTTTTTTTGCCAAATATAAAATAGTGAAAATTTCACCCAGATGCAAATAATCGATTATTAGTTCGATTATATCGCTCCGATTTGTTTTTCTTCATTAAAGATGTCATTAATGGGCGCGGAGTAAGTGAGACATTTGTGAATCTCGTTCACTCACTGACTCGGGGCTGAACTCAAACAACAAGCACGATGTTTGTGGTTGAGGTTTAAAAGGAATGTGTGTTGAAACAAAACATACAGTGAAAGATTATGAAATGCATGAAGGAATGATGACAGGCGGAATCAGAAACAATGAAAAATCTTTTATAATATTCTATAAATCCTGCATTTTTCCTAATAGACATGGCCATGGCCTGGTTTGGAACCGGAAGGTTGCTGGTTCGATTCCTGAATCGGCAGCAAAAGTGTGTGGCGGTGGGGGGGGCTTTCCCTTCCTTCACCTTCAAGGCCCAAGTGCCCTTCAGCATGGCAGCTCTCCGGGCGCCGCAGTCTGGCTACCCACTGCTCTGACTGTGTGCTAACTATTTATGTATGTGTGTGTGTGTGTGTGTGTGTGTGTGTGTGTGTGTGCGCGCGCGCATCCTTTGAACGGGTAAAATGTGGAGCCAAATTTTCCTTGCTGGATTAATACAGCATATCAAAATCAAATGTCCCCACAAGTTGAGGTATAAAAACATACCCGCACACTCACACACTCACACACACACACACACACACACACACACACACACACACACATACACACTATCTGCTTGCTGTGTTTTGCAAGAAGTCCCTGGACATCGTCCACCACTTACTTACATAATTGACAATAAAACACACAGTAAACATGTCCTATAAACACATTATTAAATCCTTTTAATAACCAAAGTTCTATTTGTTCCTGGGCGTCCCTGTTGTAGGCTTTTATCTGTCTGTGCACACGCACAGTAAACATGTCATTCAAATGCACAATGGCATCCAAGTCGTGACTAATCTCTTCAGGCACACCACGGCAAAAGATGAAGCAAATGAGGCGTCCATCTTTTAAGTCATCGGTCGACGAGAACCGTACACAACACGTCTGGAAAAGTCACTCGTGTCGTGTTCTCATTCATGCTGGATTTACGTTTCTGTTCAAGGAGCAACAACTAATTGAGACAAACATGTGTTTCTTCAGCTTTCTTTACTTTGGTTTCTGATCCAGCCGCTAACTGGTCCACATTAGATTCATTTCCTCTCCTAATATCATCTATCATAACCATCATAACACTGCGCAGCCCTGCTGAGTTCACCGACACTGTTACAGTGCTTTGACTCAGTTATTTTTTAGAATCAGCGAGGATCTGATGTCATGTGTATTCCTGCCAGGACTGAAAAAGCACAATGCGTGACCACGGATGGAGCTTCCATCACTTCTGTTACTTCCATCACTTCTGTTACTTCCATCACTTCTGTTACTTCCATCACTTCTGTTACTTCCATCACTTCCATCACTTCTGTTACTTCCATCACTTCCATCACTTCCATCACTTCCATCACTTTCATCACTTCCATCACTTCCATCACGTCTGTTACTTCCATCACTTCCATCACTTCCATCACTTCTGTTACTTCCATCACTTCCATCACTTCCATCACTTCCATCACTTCTGTTACTTCCATCACTTTCATCACTTCTGTTACTTCCATCACTTCCATCACTTCCATCACGTCTGTTACTTCCATCACTTCCATCACTTTCATCACTTCCATCACTTCTGTTACTTCCATCACTTCCATCACTTCCATCACTTCTGTTACTTCCATCACTTCCATCACTTCCATCACTTCTGTCACTTCCATCACTTCCATCACTTCCATCACTTCTGTCACTTCTGTCACTTCCATCACTTCCATCACTTCTGTTACTTCCATCACTTCCATCACTTCTGTTACTTCCATCACTTCCATCACTTCTGTTACTTCCATCGCTTCTGTTAGTTCCATCAATTCCATCACTTCCATCACTTTCATCACTTCCATAATATCTGTTAGTTCTATCACTTCCATCACATCTGTTAGTTCTATCACTTCCATCGCTTCCATCAATTCCATCACTTTCATCACTTCTGTTACTTCCATCACTTCCATCACATCTGTTAGTTCTATCACTTCCATCACTTCTGTTACTTCCATCACTTCCATCACTTTCATCACTTCTGTTACTTCCATCACTTCCATCACTTTCATCACTTTCATCACCTCCATCACTTCCATCACTTCCATCACTTTCATCACTTCTGTTACTTCAATTGCTTCCATCACTTCCATCACTTTCATCACTTCT
>JAQMYF010000003.1:32769663-32789511 GCA_030014195.1 Neosilurus mollespiculum
CTTCCATCACTTCCATCACTTTCATCACTTCTGTTACTTCAATTGCTTCCATCACTTCCATCACTTTCATCACTTCTATCACTTCCATCACATCTGTTAGTTCCATCACTTCCAGCACTTCTGTTACTTCCATCACTTCCATCACTTCCATAGTTGTATTGCCTTCATCACTTCTGTTACTTCCATAACTTCCTGGTGCTTTAAGGCTTAGTAAGGATATCGCCATAAAGACTTTTTCTAAATCATTTTAACAGGTGACCGGTGCTGATGCAGAAGCATCCGTTAGTTTTCTGCAGAGATTCAAGTGTGTCCCACAGGGGTCACATGGGTTCCGATACAGTGAACATGTGGTAACAGATTGTAGTTTAATGGAGGCTGAAGCCCATCTCTGCTGACCCTGTGCGAAGGCGTGGTACACACTGAACAGCCTGCCAGTCTATCACAGGGCCAACACACACACACACACACACACACACACACAGCCATTCACATTCCCATTTAGGTGCAATTTGGAATAGCCAATTAGCATAATGCATATGTCTTTGGACTGTGGGAGGAAACCGGAGTACCCTGAGGAAACCCACGCTTGTGAAAATGAAAACTAATTTATCTTTAAAGTAGCTACTTTATTATAATCCGCGTCTTCTTTATTCTTAACAACAACGAGAATAATCCTGCGATGGTAGCTTTGATGCTCTTCTGTTGTTGCTTCTGTTGATCATTAGTGTGGTGAGACGTCTTCTGTGTATTTATAGGAACTATAATGGGGTTTGTTTTTGGCAAGAATACAGATTTGGTTCTGTGGCTGTTTGGGTTGTAACTGGTTCAAGAAAGCCAACACCACAGGAGAAGCCTTCTGCAGTTGTTTCACATGAATTGTGTAATGTTTTAATAAACTTTCCAGGATGTGGACTGATAAATCATCAATGCACCTTCCCCTCAGTGTGTGTGTGTGTGTGTGTGTGTGTGTGTGTGTGTGTCCACATCCCAGTGCATGTCGTCTCCTTTTCTGTGTCAGTATGTGGCGTGTAATGCATGTGTTAAGCATTTGATCTGATTTATTTGTGGTCCCTGCTGCCTGATCCATTAATATCAATAGAGAGAGGAGATCATTTGGCTCTGCCTGCACTGTGTCTCAGTCTAATTCTTCCACAGAATTCATCTTCCACACCCCACTTACAGTAAGCTATCTTTCACCCTGAAGAAGCGCTCTCTGATGGAGCTCATGATAACTCTGTGTGCCCTTAAGACCAGCAGGAATTCATAAGGGGAAAAAAGGGACAAGTCAATGTTTCTCCCTTTAAGGATGATTCATGTAACCTGTGAGAACGTGTGTGTGTGTGTGTGTGTGTGTGTGTATAGTATAGTATATGTGAATGATCTTTTATACACAACGTTAAATCTGTCTGATGAACTGAATGATCTTGCACTTCCTGATAGAACAACGGCTACACTGGAATACCTAATATAATCACTAATATAATAGAATTTGTCCGAGAACAAGAGCAATTAGGATATAAATAACTCTGGGAAGTCATTTCTGTCTGACCGCAGTTCTAGTGTAGAAGACTATTCAATTACCATTTTATGTCATGATCTCAAAGCCATGCCGAGTTTACCATCTGAGTTTTTCCACTGAGCTTTGTTTGGGATTGGAGCTAAACGATATTGAGCAAAATAATAATTACTGCAATTATTTCTATTATTTACACAATATATAAATGCATTTTATTGGTCTTTTCACATAGTTTTCTTGTACATTCTGTCTTATCCAATGTTATTAAAATGTAATTAAATATTAACAGAATTTTAAATATTAACAGAGTTTCCAGGCACAGCCGAAGCATTGAGGGGTTCTGGTTTGGTGACCATAGAATCTCGTCTCTGCTTTTTGCGGCTTCAACAAACCAGAACCTCCAGCTATCGCTGGAGTGCGAAGTGGCCGAGATGAGAATCAGCATTTCCAAGTCCGAGGCCGTGGTTCTCAGCTGGAAAAGGGTGGAATGCACCCTCCAGGTCTGGAATGAGGTCCAGGCCTAAGTGGAGGAGATCAAATATCTCGGGGTCTTGTTCACGAGTGAGGGAAGGATGGAGCGGGAGATTGACAGGCGGATCGGTGCAGCCACTGCTGTAAAGTGGAGCTTGTACCGGTCCGTCGTGGTGAAGAGGGAGGTGAGCCGAAAGGCAAAGCTCTCAATTTACCAGACGATTTACGTTCACACCCTCACCTATGGTCACGAGCTTCGGGTAGTGACCAAAAGAGCAAGATCACAGATACAGGAGGCTGAAATAAGCTTCCTTCATGAGGGGGCGGGTCTCTTCCTCAAGGATAGGGTGAGAGGTTCGGCCGTCCGGGAGGAGCTCGGAGTAGAACCGCTGCTCCTCTGGTTTGAGAGGAGCCAGTTGAGGTGGCTCGGGCATCTGATCTGATGGTGTTTCGGGCACGTCCGACCAGGATGAGACCCCGGGGTCGACCCAGAACACGCTGGAGGTATGTCTCTTGGCTAGTCTGGGACGCCTCGGTGTACCCCCGGAAGAGCTGGAGGAAGTGGCTGGGGAGAGGGACGTCTGGACCTCACTGCTTAGGCTGCTGCCCCCGCGACCCGACCCCGGATCAAGCGGATGATGATGACAATGATGATGATGACAATGATGACGACGATGATGATGATGATGATGATGATAATAATAATAGTACATAGACGTGACAAAAAAATTCTCTCATTTAATGGATTTTCGAGATTGCTGTTGATTTACATTTAAAGGTTACTCAAGGTCAAAGGTAATTGTCTCATTTGAAAGTCCATGGTTTAAGTTTTCCATAGTAACAGCATGTCTATCATCACGGGGGCGGGTCTGCAGCTGTGAATCATTTTCACCAAAATCAAATGCATGTTAGTCAGAGTTACCCGGCTAGCTCTAGATGGAGCACAAAGAACAAAACAATAAAAACATCCGGTGGCGTCCAGTGCTTCTCTTTTCTTTTAAACCTGATCTGTGTTCCCTGTATTTGATGATCTAATCCGTGGATTTTGTTTCCATCAAAATATCTGGCATGAGAATAGATAGTGTTAGAATGCTAGCTAAAACCCACATCAGAGGATACGAGGCGTAAATAATATGAGCACAAGGATTAAATCAACCAAACACTAAAAGATAAGACTTCAGATGACGAGAGTTATGTGACATGTTGTCAGGGTGCATGCAGATAGCAAAAAAAAAAAAAAAAAAAAAAGACTTTCTGTGTGTCTGGAGTTTGCATGTTTTCTTTGTGCTTGTGTAGGTTTCCTCCACGTACTCTGGGTTTCCTCCCACAGTCCAAAGACATGTATATTAGGCTAACTGGCTGTTACAAATAGCCTGTGGGTGTGAGCGTGAATAGTTGTGTGTGTGTTGGTGCTGCAATGGACTGGTGAGCTGTTCAGGGTGCACCCCGCCTGGCTAAAATGAAGAGGCTCCAGCCTCCCTGTGACCCTAGTAGAATTACGTAATCGGTAGTTTAGTTGCCCAGTCTGCTAACAGCTAACATAAATACTGACAAAAAACCCAAAAGTTGTCTCATTTAACTGGTATTTAGCAACTTGTTTAGTTGTGCAGTACTTCTGGTTGTGTTTTGTGTTTGCTAATGGATTTCTGGCATGTGTGTGTGTGTGTGTGCGTGTGTGTGTGTGTGTGTGTGTGTGTGTGTAAGTTTGGCACGGTGTGTCTCGTTTCTGACTCATCATCTGCAGACATTATGGAAGCTTGAATCGGTCAGGCTGCAGTAACCCAAAACCACCAGACGTTGATACGTACACACTCGTCACGTGCCAGTGTTTAACTTAAAGCACGTACCAAACCATGCTGACTCACACTCACATGCACACACCATCAGGTGGACGCGCACAGCGTCTATCGGTGCTTCTCTGCTTCTCTTCTTTCAGTGTTTTGGGCGTGATGTCACTTTTCCCAGCGAGATGCAGCTTTTCATTTCAACCACCCAATGAGCAAAAGCAAACACACACAACCTCCTTTAACCTCCACGGCGATGTGCGTGCCAGAGCCGAAACTGAGTGCAGCTATTACGCGAATGTTATAAAGATATTATAACATTCTTCGTCATCTGTTGAGTCACTTGGTTTGGAATTCTCCAGTAGAACTGGTCAGATCATGAAACTTAAGTTAGTTACTAGTTATTTTATTTATTTATTACTAGCGTCAAATATTACTCACCATTCATCAAGGCTGACTTTTGGAGATGCCACAAGATTTCCGACTGCCAGGATGCCTCCGAGCCTCCGGCCGTCTGTTGTGCATGACCCAGGCCATCTGAAGGAAGTACACTCGGGGTACACAGTAGCTGAACACCCGGCTCCTGGGTGCTTATAGTGTCAGTTAACCACTAGGGCCCCTGACACCCTTCAGCACGTTCAGTGTGAGAGTTCAAGTTTCCTTATTTAAAATGGGCCAAAAGAAAGAAACGCCTTCTATGATATAAAATTGGACTAATTCTTTATAAAATAGTTGAACACCCAGAATCTGACAGGCCAAAGGTTTTTTTGGTTGTTTGTTTGTTTCAGTTTCCTCTGGAGAATAAGACTCTATGTCTCTGTTCGTAAATGGTAAGCCGGTAATTTTATATGAAGAGATTTTATGTAACCGGGGCGGCACAGTGGTTAGCACGTCCGCCTCACAGCAAGAGGCGTTTCTGTGTGGAGTGTTCATGTTCTCCCTATATTTGCATGGGTTTCCTCTGGGTTCTCAATTACTACCAACCTTGGTGTTAGGCAAGGGCATGTGATCATCCCAGACAAGGACAAAATTCTTCGCCATTAAGAGATAATAGCAAAATCTCTCTTTGATGACCCTACAGGAAATGAGGATCCTGTAGAGATTTTGACGACCTCGTTATAGACATTTTTGGACAGTGAGCTGACTCACCTCGCCAGTCCATCGCAGGGCAACACACACAACCATTCACACTCACTCTTACACCAAGGGGTGATTTGGAACAGCCAATCACCAATTGTGCCTGTTTTTGTACTGTGGGAGGAAACCGTAGTATCCGGAGGAAACCTATCCAGGCACAGGGAGAACATTCAAACTCCACACAGAAACACCCTCACCGAGGCTGGGAATCGAACCCAGGACCTTCTTGCTGTGAGGCGGACGTGCGAACCGCTGCACCACCGTGCCTTATTTGTCGTCACATTGGAGCTGAAAATGTGGAGCAGCGTATGATAAAAATGTTCCTTTAAATGTGATGTTATGTTCTGACATGAACACAAGAGCTGAAAACTGATCTGTCAGAGAATCAGAGACGATCCTCCTCCTCAAATCAGGTCTGATCTCATGTAGAATAATTTCCTTGGTAATCTGTGCTGCGTACTCATCAGCGCTGTACAGACCACAGTGTGGGTGAGAGGAAACTCTTTTCTGCTGAACAGACATGCATTTTTTATTCGCGTCCAAATGCATTATTAATCTACTCCTTACATTTAGTGTTTATTCCCCTCCCTGAGCTCCTGTTTCATTTTTTTCCCCCAAATAGTAGTTACACATCAGTAAAATATATTCTTGGGGATCCGGTGAACCTGACATGAGAGAATCAAGTAAGTTTTTACCAGGTTTAAAACTCATTAATGATACTGTATTTAATATATTAATTAGATATTGAAGGGCGGAGTAGTGGTGTTGTGGTTAGCACCTCCGTCTCACAGTAAGAAGGTCCTGGGTTCGATTCCCGGGCTCGACGTGTCCGTTTCCGTGTGGAGCATGCATGTTCTCTCCATTCTTGCGTGGGTTTCCTCTGGGTACTCTGGTTTCCTCCCACAGTCCAGAAACATGCACAGTAGGCTGATTGGCGGTTCCGAACTGCCCCTAAAAGTTTCCTGAAGGAGATCCACACAGAAACGCCCCGAACCTGGGAATCAAACCCAGGACCTTCTTTCTGTGAGGCGGATGTGCTAGAATATCACTCAGTACTAAAAAATAGGTATATTTTTTGCATTGCTCTTTACACAAACCTTGAAAGTGAATCGATGATGACCTCATTAAAGCAGATGATAGTAAAGGAAATGCAAAACTCAAAACCACTTGGCTTGCTATGACTGGCAGGTGAACGCACACAAAGACTTGTGTGGTGGATGCACCATATTCAACAAAGAGAAACCCTTCGTCACATCCGCCTGCTCACTGCGTGATCTCATCAGCGGTAAACGTTGCCTCGTCGCCTCCAGGTTCGGCTCCAGTTCCCCGGGTGCACAGTGAAACTACATAGGCGCCGTGGAGCGCGGCACAGCTGAGTTACATCACAGCGCTAATGGAGCAGTGTATATAAGGATGCTGTCAGTATTTACTCTTTGCACATTATTATTAAGTGTTACATTCCAACTTACTGAGCCTTTCGATGTGGTTTGCTAGTCTGTTTAAAACTTGTATTAGCCTGTGTCTTGGTTCGCCTGTTCTTGTGTTTGCTACCCCCTTATCTGTTCATCTTGCCTGTTCTTTTGCCTATATTTGCCTGAACTTTGATAAAAGTGAGCTTTGTTTGTATTTCAATCCTTTCTATCTCTACCTTATGACAGAATACCGCGCCCAGACCACTGATGTAGCAGAACTATGGGAGTGGTGCAGCGCACAGTTCCTCGCACTAGGCCTGAGGTTGAAACGATGAGCTTTTATACCTTTTACGACTCCCTGTACGACAGCTGGGATTTCCCTCTGAACTGGTTCCTTTTCTGGTGTCGCCTGTTTCATGGTACCTGGTGGAGCCCAAACCATCAGAACATGAATACGTCTAGAAGATCCACAGGCTTTTATACTTTATAGCCATTTGGTTGTAAACCAAAGGATGAGCTCAATTTTTTTTTTAAGGGAAAACTCCTTCGTCTGTGACCTCCAGTACATTCATGGAATTTCCGAGATGTTTCCGTACACTTGCGTATGGCACTCAGGAATCCTCATTCACTTATCACTAGCATCCAGGCAAAGAGATGCTGCTGCTGCTGCTGCTGCTGCTGCTGCTGATGATGATGATGATGATGATGATGGGAATTAGCTGGCAGGTGATTAAATCGTTAGATACGTAGTACAGGATCGTCACAGAACCCTCAAAGGAGCATCCGCTCTGAGTTACAGGACAAGTATCAGCGTCTGGTTTTACTAAACAGCTGCACATTTCATTATGATTATAGCTGCATGAGAATCTTGACGAATTCTCTGAAATAATCCGGATTTCTAAACTTCACTCCTTATCTCGTTTATTAATGAAAGAGGCTTGTTTAATAAAACACACACACACACACACACACACACACACACACACACACACACACATTTTCTGAAGGGATGGTTCAAAACATATATATATATTTTAATGTACATGAATCTCTAAAAAAAATCTTATTTTCAGTTGGATCCAGAACAATCACTTCATCCAGTGTTTTCTTTTTGTTTGACCTCCGTACTCGACCTGCTGAGAGGAGATGATGAAAAGAAAGCAGATAAGATAACCATCTAATCATTTTGGGAGTCTTCGGTGCAGAAATGCAGAGCACTTCAAAAGGGCTCACAAACTTTTGCTTCTCCTGTGATGCTGCATCCCTAAGATAATATGGTCATCAAGAAAACAACAACTTACAATCTTCTACATCTTTAATCCAAAGAAAGAATACAGATGGGCTAAATAGAGAGGGGGGGTGTTGGGGGGGTTCTGTAGTGTGTGGAATGCTTAGTTTTTTTCCTTCCTCTGAAACCAGATAAAAGTACTCTCGGTACTGTCAGCACGTACTTATACTCCAGTTGTAGATGTGCATTTGGGGCAGATGTGAGACCCTCACCGGTTCTCATTAGGGCTCCGGCTTCTCTTTTTCAGAAGAGGGGATACGGTGGCGCAGTGGTTAGCACATCCAACTCACAGCAAGAAGGTCCTGGGTTCGTTTCTCAGGCTCCGGTGTGTTTGTGTGGAGTTTGCATGTCCTCCCTGGGCTTGCTTGGGTTTCATCAGGGTGCTCTAGTTTCCTCCCACAGTCCGGAGACACCACTCTCTAGCTAGAGGTAGGTCGCCTTCTTGTTGTGAGGTGGATGCGCTAACCACTATGCCACTGTGCTGGCCAAAAATAATACAAGTATAAGTAATTAATTTTCCTAAACTTCCAGGTTCTGGAACAGAACAGCTAAGAACAGTTCCTCACGTCCACCGTCCTGACTTCACAGACGCTGCTGATTAGAGCAGGGCTGATGCTTTCTAGGAAATGTATAGCTACTGTATCATCACAGCTAAAATCACATGATCACGTGATGACAAGGTAAAATCTGCATGCCGTTCAGGTGCTCGAAGCCACTACGTGGTTTAAAAATGCAGAGGGGGATTTTTCTGTTCCAATGTCTGGCTCTGATGAAGTCTCTGATATTATGGGGTAGATTTTCCATGTAAATGAGTCAGCATGATAAATCAGACAAGAGGGGAATGTAACTCCTCTTCATGAGACTGTTTTCCAGAGTTCGGTCTGATTCAGAACTCAGGGTTCGGTGTACTGTAGTGGCACTGATGTCATCTCACGTATCTTCAGAATTATTATTATTATTATTATTATTATTATTATTATTATTATTATGGTGATAATGATGATGATGATGGTGATGGTGATGATGGTGGTGATGATGATGATGATGATAATGATGGGGATTATGATGATGATTGTGATGATGATATGATGTTGATGATGGTGGTGGTGGTGATGATGATGAAGATGATCATGATGATGATGATATGATGGTGATGATGAAGATGATCATGATGATGATGATGATGATATGATGGTGATGGTGATGATGATGATAGTGATGACGATGATGATAATAATGATATGATGGTGATGATGATGGGGATGATGATGGTGATAATGATGATGATGATGATGGTGATGATGATATGATGGTGATGATGATGGTAATGATGATGATGATGATGGTGATGATGATGTGATGGTGATGATGATGATGATGATGATATGATGGTGATGATGATGATGATGATGGTGATGATGATATGATGGTGATGGTGATGATGATGATGATGATGGTGATGATGATGTGATTTGATGATGATGAAAAATTTCCCGAAGGAGATCCACACAGAAACACCCCGAACCTGGGAATCAAACCCAGGACCTTCTTTCTGTGAGGCGGATGTGCTAGAATATCACTCAGTACTAAAAAATAGGTATATTTTTTGCATTGCTCTTTACACAAACCTTGAAAGTGAATCGATGATGACCTCATTAAAGCAGATGATAGTAAAGGAAATGCAAAACTCAAAACCACTTGGCTTGCTATGACTGGCAGGTGAACGCACACAAAGACTTGTGTGGTGGATGCACCATATTCAACAAAGAGAAACCCTTCGTCACATCCGCCTGCTCACTGCGTGATCTCATCAGCGGTAAACGTTGCCTCGTCGCCTCCAGGTTCGGCTCCAGTTCCCCGGGTGCACAGTGAAACTACATAGGCGCCGTGGAGCGCGGCACAGCTGAGTTACATCACAGGGCTAATGGAGCAGTGTATATAAGGATAGTGATGATGAAGGTGATAGTGATGATGATGATGGTGATGATGATGAAGGTGATAGTGATGATGGTGATGGTGATGATGGTGATGATGATGATAGTGATGATGATGATGATGATGATGATGGTGATGATTGTGATGATGATGGTTATGATGGTGGTGGTGATGGTGATGATGATGGTGATGGTGATGATGATAGTGATGGTGATGATGACGAAGGTGATAGTAATGATGGTGATGATGATGATGATGATGATGGTGATGATTGTGATGATGATGATGATAATGAAGGTGATAGTGATGATGGTGATGGTGGTAATGATGATGAAGGTGATAGTGATGATGGTGATGATGATGGTGATGATGGTGATGATGATGATGGTGATGATGATGAAGGTGATAGTGATGATGGTGATGGTGATGATGATAGTGATAATGATGATGATGGTTATGATGGTGGTGATGATGATGATGATGGTGATGGTGATGATGATAGTGATGGTGATGATAATGATGATTATGAAGGTGCTAGTGATGATGGTGATGGTGATGATGATGATGGTGATGATTGTGATGATGATGATGGTGATAATGATGGTGATGGTGATGATGATAGTGATGATGGTGATGATGGTGATGATGATGATGGTGATGATGATGGTGATGGTGATGATGATAGTGATGATGGTGATGATGATGAAGGTGATAGTGATGGTGATGATGATGATGATGATGGTGATGATTGTGATGATGATGATGATGATGATGATGAAGGTAATAGTGATGATCGTGATGGTTGTGATGGTGATGATGATGATGGTGATGATGATGAAGGTGATAGTGATGATGGTGATGATAATGGTGATGATGATGATGATGATGGTGATGATGGTGATGATGAAGGTTATGATGGTGATGATGATGGTTATGATGATGGTGATGATGATGTTTATGATGATGGTGATGATGATGATAATGATGATGATGAAGGTGATAGTGATGATGGTGCTGATGGTGATGATGATGATGGTGATGGTGATGATTGTGATGATGATGATGATAATGATGAAGGTGATAGTGATGATGATGGTGATAATGATGATGGTTATGGTGATGATGATGGTGATGATGATGATGATGGTGATGATGGTGATGATGATGGTGATGATGAAGGTTATGATGGTGATGATGGTGGTTATGATAGTGATGATGATGGTTATGATGGTGGTGATGATGGTGATGATGATGGTGATGATAGTAATGGTGATGATAATGATGATGATGAAGGTGATAGTGATGATGGTGATGATGATGATGGGGATGATTGTGATGATGATAATGATGATGAAGGTGATAGTGATGATGGTGATGGTGATGATGATGAAGGTGATAGTGATGATGATGATGATGAAGGTGATAGTGATGATGGTGATGATGGTGATGATGATGATGATGATGGTGATGATTGTGATGATGATGATGATGGTGAAGGTGATAGTGATGATGGTAATGATGATGATGATGATGATGAAGGTGATAATAATGATGGTGATGATGGTGATGATGAAGGTCATAGTGGTGATGGTGATGATGATGATGATGATGATGATGGTTTTTTTAGCAATCCAACATGTAATAGATTTTAAATACAAAACCAAGAACTTTTTTGTCCTTTGTCGCACTATCCTGTCCTTCAGCAGAAATCAGGATTTACTCAAACAATGTCAGCATTTCCACAAAGTCCTCCTGACTTTAGAAGGTGTCTGGCAAGCTGTACCCCGCCTTTGCCTAGAACTGGCTGAGATAGGCTCCAGCCTCCCTGCAACTCTAATAGGATTGAGTAACTTTTGATAGTGGAGAGGTTCTGACAGGTAACTGCCTTTCCTCTAAACGGCCGTATTCCTTACATTCCGATAAAGCTGAAGCTGTGCTGTGATTCCTGATAAATCATGATGTTACATCAGAGTATGAGGTAAACTGGTGGAGCCTGAGACTCATACACTTCTTATGAAAGCTTTAGGGTTGCTTACATAACCCTGCTCCAGTTACTTACTTATTTATATATGTTTATCTCATTTTTCTTCCTAAATGACCTCACAGACCTTGTGAGCTGAACGAGAGGGTGTTTAGAAGAACAATCAGTGTGTTTGGCTTTCGAAGAATCACTAATGGAAGTGTTCTCGCTTATCCTCTGTGTGTGTGTTTGTGTATGTGTGTGTGTGTGTGTGTGTGTGGCATCTCTGGTTACTCCCATGGGATCAGATTAGTACATCCTGCTCCTTGCTGAGTGTCTCAGTGAATGCAGTCACCGCCTGGGCTGCTGGGAAGTCAGAGAGCCAGTTGTTCCTGAGCAGCTTCCAATCTCTTCAGCCCTGCAGACGATCGATAACTATATGCACTTACGGTAAAGCATGTTAGCTGGAACACGCATGGAAAGATGAGGCGAGATTCTGAATAACTGGGACGGGACGTTCTACACAAACCTGCTCCGTGTGTCGGATCCTACAGATGCAGGACTTGGCGATGCGCTCCGGGTGACTTCCTGATTTAAAAGTGTTTATGAAAGAGAGCCAGAAAAAGAGAGCAGAATTATACAAGAGTTATAACAAGCGTGCACTTGGTTCCAGATTGGTCTCGGATTTCCCTGTTTGTACCTCTTGAGTAAATATTTTTCCCCAGGATTTCCCAGTGGCTTAACAATACCGGATTTCAGCACCACGTTTACTGACGAACGGATACCACTGAACGTAACATCGCAAAGTCATTCTCACCTTTTCATTTTCATTTCAACCACTGTTACCAGATCTGCAGGCCCTGCACCAGTAGGAGGGTGGAAGGAAAACACGGTTAAAACAGGCCAAAGTATAATAACATAGAAATATAGCAGCACTTTAATTATTGCAATTAGACTGAGCTGTGAACTGGGAATCAAATCCCAACGGTATAAATCCCCTTTGGGAGGTACAATGAGCAAGAAGGCAGACACGGAGAGTGTGGGGTTGTGTTTTTAAGATCTTTAGCGTGAGTAGCTGCCAGGAGTTGAGGATGGTTTGCAGATGATGGATGAGCTCCAGTCTGAAGCTTTCAGTGATCTGCAGCTGCAAGAGAGAGATGGAAAGCTGTGATTTATTCAGAAAGAGAAAGAGAGCGTGAGAGAACACGTGAGAGAGAAAGAAGAAGAACACAGACAGCGTGTGAGAGAGGGCGTGAGAGAGTGAGAGAGAGAGAGAGAGAGAGAGAGAGAAAGAGACTGAGAGGAGGAGAGAGAGTGGGAGAGGCAGAAGGAAGAACACAGACAGCATGTGAGAGACAGTGAGAATGAGAGAGAGAGAGAGAGAGAGAGAGAGAGGGCATGATAGAGAGAGAGAGAAAGAGAGAGAGAGAGAGAGAGAGAGGGCGTGAGAGAGAGAACATGAGAAAGGGAATAAGTGAAGGAGAGCAGGAGAGAGAGCGAGAGAGAATAACATAGACAGCGTTTGAGAGAGAGGGGAGTGTGGGGGAGAGAGAGAGAGAGAGAGAGAGAGAGAGAAGGAGAGCAGGAGAGAGAGCAGGAGAGAGAGAGAATGAGAGCAGGAAAGGGAGTGGGAGAGAGAAAAAGAAGAACACAGAGAGAGAGAGAGAGAGAGAGAGAGAGAGAGAGAGAGAGAGAGGGTGCAAATAGTTGTGTGTTTTGTCCCTGTGATGGACTGATGAGCTGTTCAGGGTGTACCTCGCGTTGGCTGAAATAGACTCCAGCCTCCAGTTAACACAAAACGGGAGAAAATTCTCTCCCGTCTACCATGAGCTCTCTGTTCTCGTCAGCACCTCCTACTAGCGCCAACTACTGAAGCCATGACAGGCACGTTAAAACACGATTAAGATTTTTTTACGTTACATAATGATGCGATAAGCAGCGAATAGCCTTCTGCAAACCGAAGTTAATCGCATTGCCTGATTGATGTAAATATTCTCCTCCGCCAAATCCTGTGGTCCTAAAAGGAAACTTTAAAAGTGCATGTGCCATGAAGCCAGAAAATATCTGTGTCTGTGGCTTTCCAACACAAACTTTATTAAATCCCGACAGCAGGTTTTTCAGGCCAAAAGAAGGCAAGCGCTTCAGTAAAGTAAATCTGGCCCTAGGTCTCTAAGGGGTCGTGAACAAAGGACTCAATCAGCGATAAGCGACCAAAGTTAAACTTCACACGATGCAATTTAAGCGACTACCAATCAGTGCTTAAATATACCATTGACTGACAGATGTTGCCAAACAGATTTCAACCAAACGTGAGTTTATTTGTTCCACCGACCTGGAAGAGCAGTTCATTATTGCTGTGCATAAAATGCTGTGCTTTACGACTGCACACAGAAATTTTACAAGGTTAACAACCGGAAACGCGATGCTTAGGTCGCTGTTTCCAAAATGGTTGGCATTTCCTGATTCAAGATGCACAAGTGTCTCTATTATATACTCGCTATTAGCTACAAGATATTTATTACGATAATATAAGCTTATTTACGCTAAAATAATGATTCATTCATTCATTTTCTAAGCCGCTTAATCCTAATTAGAGTCACGGGGAGACTGGCGCCCATCTCAGACGACTCTGGGCGAGGGCGGGGTACACCCTGGCAGCTCACCAGACCATCACACTCACACCTCGGGTTGATATGGAACAGCCAGTTAGCCTACTGTGCATGTTTTTGGACTGTGGGAGGAAACCGGTGTACCCAGAGGAAACCCGCACAAGTCCGGGGAGAACATGCAAACTCCACACAGAAACACCCCGAACCTGGGAATCGAACCCGGGACCTTGTTGCTGCGAGGGAGGACGTGCTAACCACTACACCATCGTACCGCCCCTAAGCTAAAAAAATAAGCTAAAATATTTATTAATGAATGAGCTTGATACTGCTCACAGTTTCACTCGGAATCATCTGCTAGTGGGAAGCATGCGAGAGGGTTACCTAGTCACCCATTGCTGCCACTAAGCGATTTGCTTGTTTCGTGAAGCAATTCACTTGTCGCTCATCACTTCATGCGTGTGTGACCCTTAAAAGGTCGTTGTGTCCAGCATTCGAAAACTTCTCACCAATATTCACAAAGCTCCGCCCTCAAGATCTACGGTGGCCAGTAGAGTGGAGTGTCTGAAAAATGACAAAGCAAGTTTCCAGTTCTCCAAGTGGGTTTCCTCAGTGACTTAAGGCAACTTCTGCTGAGGCCACGACTAATTGTTTTTAATCATGTGCTACATATCTTCCAGGTTATTTCAGATAAGATGGAGTTTCCCTCCGCGGAATGGCACGGCAGCATCAATCACTGCAACGAAACCACAGAGAACATCACACACACAAACTGGGCTGAACCCCAACTCCGCTGGAACCTCCCGACTTTAAAACTATGCTGCTTGCACGTCTTGGATATGTCGGACATGTCGGATGTGTGGAGGACACGGAATATGGCCGGCAGATAAGCTCGCAGCTGGAGCTGGCTGGACTCACACGGAATGGTGAAATGATAGACCAGATTTATCCAAGCGGAGGACCAAGAGATTTGCGGTAGATTTACGGTGGGTATAGAAAAGCCTCACACACAAAAATATTTTTTCCAGCTGTATTTATTCACTGCAGTTTAAAACAGCCAAGTGAAAGATATAATAACAAGTTCAGGACCAAAACCAAAAAAAAATGAATCACCTTCTCATAACACACCAAGCTAACAGGCCTCCACCTGTCTCTATGGATACATGGAGGTGTCTACCTGGCTCCCAGTGGCCCCAGTCACCAGGTACCGAGCCTGGGTTTGCTTTTCACCAACTTTCCCTTCACTACCTGATTACCACCTGTCTTGTAGGGGCAGCACGGAGGTGTAGTGATTGGCACATCTACCTCACAGCAAGAAGGAAATCAGTGAGGGCTTTATGTGTGGGTTTCCTCCGGGTACTCTGGTTTTCTCCCACAATCCCAAAACATGAACATTACGCAAGCTGGTTGTTCCAAATTGCCCCTGGGTGTGAGTGTGAATGGATGTTTGTGCTAGAAACCCACTTGTGGTAAAACATACTTTGCAACAGAAACCGGTGAAGTGGACCAGTGCATCATGGGTATTTTTGGTTCGTTTAAGTATCCATTTATTGAGTTCATGTTGTCTTTTTTCCTCATTAGCTGATTTGTGTTTTCTGGTTATGAGGTTGTTTATATCGACACCTGTCTTTCTTTCCCTTTTTAAGCTCAGTCTAATCCGGAGCTCAGCGTCTGTTCACCCTCATGCTCGGCTCTCCGCCGGTGTTTTTCTATGTTCTAGAAGATCGCCAAGAACGCGCACCTGAACCGAAGCCCTTGTGCTTACTCCAGGCTTCTGATTTCACCATTCGCTCCACAAACATTTCCCTGGAAGTCTGTCTGCCTGCCCCAGTTCAACTGTGTGTTTGTTATCCTGCTCGAGTCAGAGGCAGGCTGTGAGCCTTCATGTTTTGAGTTTTAACTTCATTACTAATAAAGCTCAGTTTTTGTTTGGTTTCTTTCATGTGCGTTCTCCGCTTCCAAGAAATAAGAAAACAAAATGGAAGCCTTCCAAGCTCCCCTGTAACACTGAAAATGGGTATACTTTCATCATCAGGTTGTTTCGGAGATGCAATGAGCTGTTTGAAAAGGCCGCCGTTTGGAGTCTGTTTCAGTCTCGCAAGAGTCGAAATCGCGAGAATAGAAAGTGGTTCTTCATAAATCTTCATTTATTTTAAAAATCATCTCTTTGTAAACCCTCATCAGCACCACGGGAGGAAGATTAGAATTGAGGGAAACGATGGAATATCGATGAAGTATCGCCCTCTTCAGGAAGGTGTTCTTCAGACATAGACCTTAACCACGTTTACCCCCAAAAAACAGATCCGTTTATTGACACAAACATTATTTATACACATTTCTTTCAATATTTAATTTCAATATTACCATGCATTTATAACAAAACGCCTTGAAACACTCTTCTGGTTTTTAAGAGTTCTGGTTGGTTGATGAACTGAGCGTTTCCAGGTGTGTGTGTGTGTGTGTGTGTGTGTGTGTGTTCTTCTTTTTCCCCACAGACAGACATTACTCCCCCAGGACATGCAAAGATCCATTAGCTTTATTTCCAGCCATGACTGATGAGTTCTGTGTTGGAGGATGTGATCTGCTGAGTTGTACTATCTCAGGCCACTTTATTGAGAACGATGCCCAGGTTTGGCTCAGTCCACGTTATTCGCTCTCTACTGGGTTTTCTTAGCGCTTTGTCTCGCGGCTTTCCTCTTCAGCTGCATCGTCTTCAGCTCCGTCATTGTCGCAAACGTCCTTCTCACCCACATGGCCTGAAACACATGCATCCATTTCAAAAACAGGTTTATTCCATTACAACGGTGACGGTACAATACTGCCTCAGTCCCGAGCGAAGGAGGCGTGGCCTATTTCGGTCAGTCTTAGCAAAAAAAGTGTGGCCTCTGTTTGTGTCAGTCCCACTGAAAGAGACATACCCTCTGTGTGTGTTTTAGTGAAAGGGGTGTGGCCTCTGTGTGTCAGTCTTGGTAAAAGAGGCGTGGCTTCTGTCGCAGTCCAATTGAAAACCGTAGAACCTCTGCGTCAGTCTGAGTGAGAGAGTTGCGGCGTCATTGTGCCTGTCCCGGTAAAGCAGTTGTGGCCTCTGCATGTGGGTCTCAACGAAAGAGGCGTGGCCTCTGGGTGTCAGTCATTAATTTTCTAAGCCGCTTGATCCTAATTAGGGTCGCGGGGAGGCTGGTGCCCATCTCAGTCGACTCTGGGCGAGGGCGGGGTACATCCTGGACAGCTCGCCAGGCCATCACAGGGCAACACACACACAACCCTTCATACTCACACTCACACCTAGGGGCGATTTGGAACAGCCAATCAGCCTATTGTGCATGATTTTGGACTGTTGGAGGAAACCGGAGTACCCGGAGGAAACCCATGCAAGCACAGGGAGAACATGCAAACTCCACACAGGAATGCCCAGAGCTGGGAATCAAACCCAGGACCTTCTTGCTGTGAGGTGGACGTGCTAACCACTGCGCCACCGTGCCGCCCCTCTGGGTGTCAGTCTCAGTAAAAGAAGCACGGCCCGAGTCCGTCGGTCCTAGTGAAGAAGGAGTGGCCTTTGTGTTGGTTGTCTTTTTCATCAGTATATGACCAATCCCTAATTTTACAAAAACAACAAATAGAAATTTCTCCAAAGACTTTTCTTATTATACGCTTCAAACGTTTTTTTGAATCTATGGGATTGTTAATCATGTAATATATTTAGTAACCGCCTGAAAAACATTTATTACCCGAGCATAGCAACACACATCCACAGAAGGTGCACACAACACCTAACAATTCTACATCAGATAAAAAGTCACTGATGGGAGACCAGACCTTACCACGATAATAACAGTGTTGAACAGAAGTGGTGCAGAATACACCAATGATATGAACATCCCTTTGGAGTCAAAGTACTGGAACTCGGAAAACGATCTGAGGAAGAAAAAAAAGGTACAAAGAGTTCAGACTTCTCCGATGGAAACAGAGTTCAGACCTGAAAGAGGAAAAATCTCCTCCTACCTCCAGTTCATGGCTGCAAACTCGTTCAAATATTCTGCACTGTACACCATAACAACTGGGAAAGACAACAGAACTGAAACTTAAATGTCTTTCTCTCCTTTAATATCAGAGAGAACCCCAGAGAAATAACTCACCCATCAAGAGGAACTGGAAGATCTGGAGTCTGTAGTACCTGCAGGTCAGGATGGTGGAAATAAAACACAGAATGTGAAAAGTAATCAGGCCTAAGAGCCACGGTTCAGACCACTGGATCTGTGGAGAGCGAGGGGGGGGGTAGTGAGTGAGGGAGAGAGAGAGAGGGAGGAAGAGAGGGGGGGAGGGAGAGAGAGACAGAAAAAGAGAGAGAGAGGGAGAGATGGAGAGAGAGAGAGAGAGAGACAGAAAGAGAGAGGGAGAGAGAGAAAGAGGGAGGGAGAGAGGGGGGGAGGGAGAGAGAGACAGAGAAAGAGAGAGAGAGAGGGAGAGATGGAGAGAGAGAGAGAGAGAGACAGAGAGAGAGGGAGAGAGAGAGAGAGACAGAGAGAGAGAGGGAGAGAGAAAGAGAGAGAGAGGGAGAGATGGAGAGAGAGAGAGAGAGAGAGAGATTATTTTTTTCATTTTAATGCTGGGTAAACACATTATGTAAAGAAGGAAGAAAGAAGAAAGAAAGAAAGTAAAAAGCAAGTAAGAAAGGAGGGAAGGACAGAAGGAAAGAAGGAAGGGTGAAAGGGAGGGAGGAAGGAACAACAAAGGAAGGATAGAAAGATGGAAGGAGGGGCAGAAGGATAAAAAATTTAGAAGGAAGGGTGAAAGAATGGAAAAAAGGAAAGAAAGTAGAAAGGAAGGAACAAAGGGAGGATGGGTGGAAGGAAGGAATTTCTAGACTTTAAACACCTGGATAAAAATCTGAAGGTTTATGTATCAGAAACATGAAACATAATGAAAAGTGTGTTCAAATAAACATCAAACAATAAAAAAAAAAAAATCTTTTCATTCTGAGTTCAGTGAGATTATAAATAGAGACTACAGTAAGAGTTCATAGAGATTACAGCACAACTGCACAGAGATTACAGTGAGATCACAGTGGGATTACACTAAGATCACAAGGATATCACACAGAGATTACACAGAGATAACAGTGAGATCACAGAGATTACACAGATATTACAGTAAAATCACAGTGGGATTACGCCAAGATCACACAGAGATAACAATAAGATCACAGAGTTTACACAGAGATTACAGTGAGATCACATAGAAATTACAGTGAGATTACACCAAGATCACAAGGAGATCACACAGAGATTACACAGAGATTACAGTGAAATCACAGTGGGATCACAGTGGGATTACACCAAGATCACACAGAGATAACTGTAAAATCACAGAGTTTACACAGAGATAACAGTGAGATCACAGTGGGATTACACCAAGATCACACAGAGATCACACAGATAACAGTATGATCACAGAGATTACAGTGAGATCACACAGAGATTACAGTGAGATCAGAGCGGGATTACACCAAGATCACAAGGAGATCACACAGAGATTACACAGAGATTACGGTGAAATCACAGAGGGATCACAGTGGGATTACACCAAGATCACACAGAGATAACTGTAAGATCACAGAGTTTACACAGAGATCACAGTGAAATCACAGTGGGATCACAGTGGGATTACACCAAAATCACACAGAGATAACTGTAAGATCACAGAGTTTACACAGAGATCACAGTGAAATCACAGTGGGAT